>JAUPMG010219379.1:0-23320 GCA_031762675.1 Pachysandra terminalis
AGGTTATAACAGAAGCATTAGGAGCTGCAACAGAATTCACAGGTATTGGTAGCTGCATTGTTAGAATCCAAGCATGGGTTCTCTTTCTAGTGATTCTTCTTCTTTTTCGGTCCCACATGTCACCAATCTTGTTACAGTGAAACTGAATGACTCCAACTACCTTCTGTGATGCCGGCAGATGCGTCCCTTTCTAATTGGACAGAAGTTTTGGCTCTTTATTGATGGATCTTTTCCTCGGCCTTCTGAGCTTCGTCCTGCTGCTTCCGATAACCCCCTGTATCAAATCCTGAGTATTTGACTTCGCATCGTACTGACCAGACTCTTATCAGTCTTCTTACTGCCACTCTCTCTGAGCCTATCTTGGCTATGGTTGTTGGTCATAATACCTCGCAACAAATATGGCACTGCCTTCAACAGCATTTCTCCCAGCAATCTGTTGCAAATGCCACACCAAGGTATTAAAGACCGGAACCTTCCGGACCGCCGGTACGGACCGGTATCTGCCGGTCCGGATCCAGTACAGAAAACAATAAAAAAAAAAAATTAATTTAAAAATTTCAGACCGGCCGGGACCGGTCACGGGACCGGCAGGACCGGTCACCGGACCTGCAGGACCGGTCACCGGACAGGCGGAACCGGTCGCCGAACTGCCGGACCGGTGGTATCGGTCGCCGGACTGTCGGACCGGCGGTATCGGTCGTCGGACAGGCGGTACTGGACCAGAGGGACCGGTCGTCGGACCGGCAGTACCGGACCGGAGGGATCAGTCGTCGGACTGCCGGAACCGGTCACCGGACCGCCGGTCCATAACCCGGCGATACAAAGGCTTGTATCGCGGGTTGGAACCGGACCGGTCCCGGTACGGATCAGTATCGGCCAATCCTTGAAACCATGTGCCACAGATATGCAGTTTACCCTCATGTCCATCCACAAAGACAACAGAACAATCTCCGAGTATTTACAGCTTGCCAAAGGTTTAGCAGATTCCTTGGCTGCCATTAATGAACCTGTTAGCACAACTAATTTGGTGCCTGCTGTCCTTCGTGGACTTGAACCAGAATATGCCATGCTTGTTACTGCAATTCTGAATTTTCTCCCACTCCCACCCTTTCATGACCTTCACGCTCACCTCCTTTCCTTTGAGGCTTTCCCCTACCACTCAGTCCACTCAGACAGCACTCATGGCTACCCGATATCAGCAGAACTCAGAGTCGTCACATTCTTGAAACTACCGTGGTTTTGGATGGGGCAACAATCCTAGTGGTGGACACAACCAGAACTGAAATCACACCCGAAACCGCAATAGTAACAATAATTGTGGTTCTGGCAATCGTTCTGTTACTTCAAGGATTCTTGGTTCCACTCCTGGTACCTTTTGTTAGCTATGCAATGGCCCTGGACATCTAGCACCTTATTGTCCTCAGCGGTATGCACGCCCTCCTACTACTGATTCTCTACATACCGCCTTTGCTGGTCTCAAACTGGCTCAACCGTCTACTCCTTTGGTTTATCAGTCGCAGGCTTATTCACAACAGGCCGCTCTGCCTTCATTTCAGCAGCCCTATATGCCTTATCAGCCAATGACTGCACATGACCCTAATTGGTATCTGGATACTAGTGCTACCCACCACCACATAACTGAAGATTCCTGGTCTCTCCAGAACCGTACCCCTTACTGTCGCGTCCCAAAACCCGGATCACGTCGAATAGCGTGTAATCACGAATCTCGAGAACACAACCTCTGGCTCCAAACCCTAGGAGGCCACTAGGCTACTAATTCCCTTGTACAAAAGGTGCAATGTAGCTAATACTTAAACTAGAAAACTACAGCGGAAGACTAACCCATTCACAACTTATTTGAGAACCATAACATTATCCAAATCTATCAAAATCACATTCATTCATACTCATTTGGGTCTACACGTGCATCCATATACACTTGTAATCCCATCACACATATTACATAATCAAAAAGACCAACATCATAAAACATATCACATTATGGGTGTGTCCGATTGATCGGTTGCATTCCAGAACACACATATTCATGCATTACGATAACGGTCGACTGACAAACCAACATTTACACCTCAAAGCGACTGGACCAACCAATCAATGAATCGGTCGATCGGACTTCCACCTGGTCGACCGACCAACAACAGACAACAACTTACCTTTTTGCAATCGGAACCCACCGGTCAGTGCTCTAGTCGATCGAACCTTCACCGGTTGCACTCGTTCGGTCGACAGAGTACCAGGCAACTCAAAATTTTATGGGTTTTCTTTTGGGTACCCAAGTGGGTCTCTAGTCGTCCCGAAGGCTTCCTGAGGCCACTTCTTGTATACACAATGAAACCCTCTAAATTTCCAACCTCCTGAACTACTCGAATTGATTAAACAGTAACTGGTCAATCTAGGGATTAAAAATCAATTTAAAACAAATCCCTATGCATAATTTTATCAATTAAAATCCTTGATAAAACTCATTTAGGTTATAAAATCCCTATCACTTCACTAATAAGCACAACAAACATATCAACACTTCCAATAATACATAATCGGAAATACATGTTGCTTTCCTCCTATCTAAAGCATAAACTACTAATAAGCACAAAATCAAAGGGAATGAAGTAAACCAGTTGGTCGTAAGACACCTACCTCAAAACAATCTCAGAAAAAATCAAGAAAAATGCAGGGCTTCTCACCTCTGGAAATCACGAACAAAACGTTAATGGACGAAGACAATCCAACGAAGAACGAAGAAGATACGATCGAACCTCTGCAAAGGCCCTACAGGAATCCACGTTCGTTCTTCTCTCCAGAAATCTCTACGATACTTAAAAATTCAGAAATCCCTAATCTGAGTCTAATTGAAATTTTAATTAGACCAGGACTCGACCATTCATATTTATAGAATAGACATTGGTTCTCCGGTTCAAGCATCGGTCCAACCCTATAAACCACACTAAATCACGGGTTAATCCAAAATACTTAAAGCACTAAAACATGATACAATGCATGCTCGTCCATACAAGCATACACGCATCATCACTCAAAAATGCAGATAAAATACAATCTAACCATGCGATTTGAAATCCGAAAACACCGATCATCTCAAAATTCAACAAGGCATATAATCATTCACACAAATCAATAATCACACATGAAAATAAACATAGATACGTGCCACATGTACTTTGTGAGTGTGTCACGTGTGCAAAAGTGTACGGGTCACTACAATCCACCCTCCTTATGAGAATTTCATCCCCAAAATAACTCACCTAGGAAGTAAACAAAAAAGGAAACTTGAGTTTGATCTCATCCTCGCGCTCCCAAGAAGCCTCGCTAACATCATGATGACCCCATTGTACCTTCACCAAAGGAATAGTCTTAGTATGTAAGACTTGCTCCTTCCGGTCTAAGATACCCACTGGCAACTCAACATATGTAGCATCCTCCTTGATCTGCACTGACTGCCAATCTATGACATGACATGGACCTGGCTCATATTTATGCAACAAAGAAACATGAAACACGTTGTGAACTGCAGACAACTGTGGCGGTAAGGATAAACAATACGCTACTGCCCTAACTCTGGCCAAGATCACAAACGGTCACACAAACCATGGAGCAAGCTTCCCTTTCTTTCCGAATCGCATGATGCCACGCATAGGAGAAACCTTCAAGAAGACACTATCTCCAACAGAAAACTCAAGCGCTCTCATACGCTTATCAGCGTACGACTTCTGACGACTTTAGGCAACCTTCAATCTCTCTTTAATCAACTTCACCTTCTTCGTCGTTTCCAAAACAACCTCATGACCCAGAACAGAACTCACCAGTCTTAGCCCAACACACCGGCAATATGTAAGGTCTGTCATACAAAGGTTCAAAAGGTCCCATCCCGATGCTCAACTGAAAACTACTATCGTAGGCAAACTCCACTAACAGCAAATGCTCCTCCCAACTACCCCTAAAATAAGCACAGAAGCTCTCAACATATCCTCGAGAATCTGATTCACCCGTTCTGTCTGACCATCGGTTTGCAGATGAAACATTGTGCTGAAATTAAGATGCGTACCCATCGCTTTGTGTAGACTCTTCCAGAATCGGGAACTGAATCTGGACTCCCTGTCTGACACAATAGTAATTGGAACACCATGCAATCGGATGATCACCGTGATGTATACTCTATATAACTCATCCATGGAAGCCACAATCCGAATAGCTAAAAAGTGTGCAGCCTTAGTCAACCGATCCACAATCACCCATATGGTATCGTGACCAAATCGACCACTAGGCAAACCCACTACAAAGTCCATCGAAATGTTCTCCCATTTCCACTCAACAATTGGCAAAGGATGCAACATACCTGTTAGCATGGTTCGTAGTGTCGGCGACACTTAGCGAAATGTCACCGACATTTCCCCATTTCCTCCCTCAGCGACACGAAATCTAGGGGTAAATCCCCAGATTTCGTTTTTCCCCAATATCGAGCGACATGGGGGGAAAATTTCAAAAATTTTGGAAAATTTCCCCCATGTTTCTTGACATGGGCGACATTTCGGTGACATGGGGGAAAACTTTTCAAGTTTTTAAAAAAAATTTTAAAAAATTAAATAAATATTGTATGTTTATAGTATTATGATGTATTTAGACACTAATAAGGATTGTTTAAAACTTAGGGGAGGGGGGAACCCATAAAAAAAAAAAGCCCACATTTCCCTAGATTTCTCCATCATTTCCTCCATATTTCCCTCATGGATGTGACACTTGATTTCTAGTTTTATGTATCTTTTAGTTTAACTATATTCACTTTTAGTTTGAATTAATTACCAATGTAATAGCTTTTACAGCTTACAGACTCAACAACGTGTAAGCTAACCCCCCCCCCCTTCGCTCCTCAAGTAATGACTTTTAATGTGTAGGCAATTGTTTTTGCATTTTTTGATGTATTTGGATGCATTTAGGCCTTAATTAAACATGTTTAATGTTTGGGGCGAAAAAACCATGGTTTCCCCACATTTCCCCTCGAATTCCCCACAGTTTCCCCTTTTTTTCCCATGTCACCGACATTTCGCCAATATGTCGCCGAAATTTCCCCAGTCACCTGGCGACACTGACATTGCGAACCTTGCCTGCTGGTCTCTGATGCTTGGCCTTGACTTGCTGACAAGTCATATAGCGTGATACATACTGAGCAATCTCCTTCATGCCTCTCCACTAAAAATGCCTACATAAATTCCGGTACATCTTCATACTGCCAGGATGAATCGTATACTTCGTCTTATGGGCCTTGTCGAGAATCTCTCCTCTCAACTCAACACAACTAGGTATACACAAACGCCCTCTGAACCTAATACTACCATCGGCATGCAACATGAAATCATCTCTGTTCTCATTTACAACCTCAGAAAGCAACCACTGGTCCTTCTGCTCTTCCACAATCCTCACAACAATAGTGGGCTTTACCGTCAAACTAAAGAGTTGTACTCCCGAATCATGACTATCAACACGGAAATCAATGTCAGAAAGAGCTTCTAACATCTCCCATTCCTTCACAAGCAGAAGTGAAACCAGACTCATGCGCTTCCTACTCAGAGCATCCGCAACAACATTCACCTTCCCAAGGTGGTACTGCAACATAAAAATTATATCGTTCAGTAGATCCATCCATCTCCTCTGGCATGTGTTGAGCTCGTTCTGAGAGAAAAGATACTTCAAACTCTTATGATTAGAAAAGAATTCAAAGGCCCCTGCATCCATACAGGAAGTGCCTCCAAACCTTCAAAGCAAAAACTACTGCAACCAACTCTAGATCATGCACAAGATAGTTCACTTCATGCGTTTTCCGTTGTCTCGATGCATAAGCCACTACCCGACCATTCTACATTAGAACACATCCCAAACCTTGCAATGAAGCATCTGTGTACACCACAAAGTCCTCACCCCGGACTGGAATAGTCAACACTGGTGCAGAAGTCAAACATACACAAAGCTCCTCAAATGCCTTTCCACAAGTCTCACTCCACACAAACTTAGCATCCTTCCGAGTCAAACGAGTGAGAGGTACCGTTATACTAGAAAATCCCTGAATGAATCTCCAGTAATAGCCTACCAAGCCTAAGAATGATCTCTGAAGCACTCTTGGGTTGCTCCCAATTCAAGACTACCTCAACCTTAGTTGGATCCACAGAAATCCTAGCCTTGGAAACCCATGCCAGAGGAATTTCACATCTCCCTGCCAGAAATCACACTTCTCTAGTTTAGCAAACAACTAATGCTCCCGCAACAACTGCAAAGCGATCCTCAGATGCCGCATATGCTGCTCTCTCGATCGAGAGTGGATAAGAATGTCATCCACGAAAATGACAACAAATTTATCCAAGGGTGAAAGATCCGATGCATAAAGTCCTTGAATAAGGTCCTTGAATGCTACAAATGCATTCGTTAAACCAAATGGCATAACAACAAACTCATAAAACCCATACCTAATCTTGAACGCTGTCTTCTGAACATCCTCGTCCTTGATCCGCAACTGATGATAACCCGACCTCAGATCAAGCTTCGAGAAAAACACAACTCTCTCAAGCTGATCAAATAACTCCTCAATCCTTGGCAAAGGGAACTTGTTCTTAATTGTCACAGATTTCAATCAGCCGTAATCAACACATAAACGCATGGAGCCATCCTTCTTCATGAAAAGCACAGGAGCACCCTAAGGAGATGTGTTGAACCTCACAAATCCCAAAGCCAACAACTGATCCAACTGAACCTTGAGTTCTTTCAACTCAGACGAAGCCATCCAGTATGTCGCAAGAGAAAAAGGCGCAATCCCCGACACAAGATCAACCTGGAACTCTATCTCTCTCTGCGGCGGCAAACCCGAAATCTCTTGGAACAGATCTCCAACCTCACACACCACAGGAATACGGTTGATGGTTCGCCTCTCATCCACCAATGATAGACTAGCAATCATGTCCTCTAACCGATCCCCCAAAGAACCAACGAAACGGAGCGGAGTCAAACCCGGCATGTGAAAAGTCACAACCCAACGAAAACAGTCAATCTTAGCATGATGGATAGACAACCAATCCATGCCCAAGATGACATCGAACTCTTTCATCTCCAACACAAACAAATCCGCGGGTAAGGTAGAATCTCCAACTTGGATCACGCAGGATCGACAAATTCGAGTTAGAGAAACTACGCCCCTTACCGGATTACACACAGAAACACCCAAATCTAGCTTCTCACAAGCTAGACCCAATGATAACATGAAAGCAGAAGCAATAAAAGAATGCAAAGCACCAGAGTCAAACAAGACATGTTCACAAGAATGGAAGACTAATAGTGTACCTTCCAAAGCTGCTCTCAGCTAATCATCCTCTCTCTGCGCTAAGGCGAACACACGGCCTTGCAGCAGCAAAGGCGGAACACCACCTGCTCTTGGCTGCTACTGCTGCTGCGCTCTCAGAGGTGCAAGACAAAAACGCTTTATATGCCTTGGACGTCCGCAGTTGAAACACACTCTCGGTCCTTGGCCCTACTGGCCCTGCTGCACTGGAGCTGGCACTGGACGAACTGCTAATGGCACTGCATGAATAACTGCTGGCCTCTGTTGTTGATAATGGGTTTTCTGCCTCTTCCCATTACCTCAACGATGTTGACTCTGCTGCTAAGACGAAGAGGACTGCACAATAACCTTGCCTTTTGACTTCTGTTGATTACGCTCTAGATAGAAAAGTTGTCTCTCGCTCCACTCTATTTTCTTTGTCCAAGACTACACAAAAACACATCAAGCCAAGAATAACCAGCTTGCCTCTGATCGCAGTCTTCAAACCCGCAAGAAATTTCTTCTCCTTGTGACCCTCTTCAACTCAGTGAAACGTGCCTCATACGCTCCCATTGACAACGAACCATGCTGCAAGTGTATGAACTCAGTCAAGCGCTCATCTCTGTAATTCTCCGGAAAGAATCTCTCGAAGAATAACTCCTGGAAACACTCCCACATGACTGGAACATCACCCAGCTCCACAGACTCCATCTGCCACCAATGGTTCTCCTCATCCTTTAGCATGAAGGTCGCCAAACGTACTCTCTCCTCCTCGGGACAAACCATGGCCCCAAACGTCTTGACAATCATGTCAATCCACGACTGACCCGCTGGTGGTCCTTCAGATCCCCTAAAAGATGGGGGAGTCAACCGCTTGAACTGGTCGATTCAACGCCTAGGTTGCACTACTGGAGGTATAACCGAAACTAACGGTACTGCCTGCGCTGGCTGAGCAGCCTAGGCCTGAGCCTCCACCCTCATAGCCTGCTTCTGCTGTAACGTTGCAGCCACGTCACCTAGAATATGGTGAACATCAACAAACTGGTCGGCAGAACCAGTGTCATCACTGCCACTTGCCCGCGAAGCACTACGCCTAGCTCTACCAGGCATTTAACAAACCAATAAAGCAAACAAACAACAAGTATGCAATAAGCAATAAATAACTAAAACTTATGCAAATATTGAAATACTTAAAACTTACGGTCGCAACACAAATCCACAAGATGTGACGAAGGCAAGACTTCAAGAACACAAGAACCACCTATCCTCACTCACATACCATACCTCAGACTAACTAAGCGTCTAACTAAACCACAGAAGTTAACAACTTTAGGCTCTAAACAACCTTAAACAAACTCTGCTCTGATACCAATATGTATCAGAATACCAATGGTATCACTAAACCACAACACTAAACAACCTTAAGCTCTGATACCAATCTGTCATGCCCCAAAACCCGGATCAGATCGAATAGCGTGCAATCGCGAATCTTGAGAACACAACCTCGGGATCCAAACTCAAGGAGGCCGCTAGGCTACTAATTCCCTTGTACAGAAGGTGCAGTGGAGCTAATACCTAAACCAAAAACTACAGCGAAAGACTAACTCATTCACAACTTATTTGACAACCGTAAAATTATCCAAATCTATCACAATCACATGCACTCATACTCATTTGTGCCCGGTCGATCGATTGCATTCCAGAACACGGAACACACATTCATACATTATGATAACCGGTCGACCGACCGACCTCACCCAGTCGACCGACCAACAACAAACAGCAACTTACCTATTTGCGACCGGAACCCACCGGTCAGTGCTCCGGTCGATTGAACCTTCACCGGTCGACCGGTTGCACTTGTCCGGTCGACCGAGTACCAGGGAACTCATAATTTTCTGGGTTTTCTTTTGGGTATCCAAGTGGGTCTCTAGTCGCCGCGAAGGTTTCTTGAGGCCACTTCTTGTATACACAATGAAACCCTCTAAATTTCCAACCTCCTGAACTACTCGAATCGATCAAACGGCAACTAGGTCAATCTAGGGAATAAAAATCAATTTAAAACAAATCCATATGCATAATTTTATCAATTAAAATCCTTGATAAAACTCATTTAGGTTATAAAACCCCTATCACTTCACTAATAAGCACAACAAATGTATCAACACTTCCAATAATACATAATCGGAAATACTTATTGCTTTCCTCCCATCTAAAGCATAAACTACTAATAAGCACAAAATCGCCTCCTTCTGATTTTAGAAATCATCTCTAACAACCTAAAATCAAAGGGAATGAAGTAAACCAGTTAGGCGTAAGACACCTACCTCAAAACGATCTCAGAAAAATCCAAGAAAAATACGGGGCCTCTCGCCTCCAGAAATCACGAACAAAACGTTTATGGACAAAGACGATCCGACGAAGAACGAAGAATATACGATCGAATCTCTGCAAAGGCCCTACAGGAATCCACATTCGTTCTTCTCTCCAGATATCTCTACGATACTTAAAATTCAGAAATCCGTAATCTGAGTCTAATTGAAATTTTAATTAGACCAGGACTCAACCATTCATATTTATAGAATAGGCCTTGGTTCTCCGGTTCAAGCATTGGTCCAATCCTATAAACCACCGGCTAAACCAAAATCACTTAAAGTACTAAAACATGATACGGTGCATACTAGCCCATACAAGCATACACGCATCATCACCCGAAAATGCGGATAAAATACAATCAAACCATGCGATTTGAAATCCGAAAATACCGGTCATCTCAGAATTCAACAAAGCATATAATCATACACACAGATCAATAATCACATGAAAATAAACATATATACGTGCCACATGTACCTTGTGAGTGTATGCCATGTGTGCAAAAGTGTACAGGTCACTACACTTGCACTGGATCAAATTCAGTTTTTCTTGGCAATGGTGATCAGCTTCCTATCACCTACACTGGTAACATGTCTCTTCCTCTTGGTTCTTCTTGTTTCAAACTTATAAATGTCTATTTTGTTCCTGATATGCATAAGAATCTTCTTTCAGTTGCACAATTTACTCGGGATAATCATGTCTTGCTTGCCTTTGATGCTCATAGGTTTTACATTATGGACTTGACCTCTGGCGCTCTTTTACTTTAGGGCCTATGTAGGGATGATCTCTATCCCTTGTCTTCCGTTCGTCTTGTTCCGCAGGCTTTTGCTGCTACAAATCTGCCTTCGTCCGTTTGGCACAGACACCTAGGCCATCCATCTCACAAAGTCCTGTCTTACTTAGGTTCTAATCACCTGTTATCTTCTGATTTTTCTTTTAAAAATCTTTTTCTAAGGGATGTGCGTTGGGTAAGTCCACACACCTTTCCTTTACCATCAGTAATGAAATAAGTGCCTTTGCTCCTTTTGATTTAGTTCATTCTGGTGTTTGGCAATCTCCTGTTCTATATGTCTCTGGGTTTAAATATTATGTCTTATTTACTGATGATCTCACGTGCTACACTTGGATTTTCCGTATGCGGCGAAAATCAAAGGTTCTTCATTTTAAAACCTTTCTTGCGTCAACTAAAAATCACTTTGGCTGTTCTTTAAAATCTTTTCAAAGTGATGGGGGTAAAGAATATGTTAATTCTCTACTTTCTAAGTGGTGCACCAACCTTGGCATCCACCACCGTATTTCATGTCCTCACACCCCAGAACAAAATGATCTTACTGAACGCAAGCATCGCCATATCTCCGAACTTGCCCGTACCCTTCTTGTTTCCAATGGTGTCCTGCTCAATCTCTGGGTTGAAGCAATGTCTACTACAGTTTATCTCATTAACCGCCTTCCCACTCCCATCCTCCAGTGGGGCTCTTCCTTTTCCCACTTGTTTGGTCACCCACCCTGTTACACTAATCTTCGTGTCTTTGGGTGTGCTTGTTACCCACACCTTAGTGCTTATGTTAATAACAAACTATTGCCAAGAAGTGTTGAGTGTGTTTTCTTAGGTTACAGCTCTTAGCACAAGGAGTATCGGTGTCTAGATCCCGACACCAACAGGGTGTATATATCGCGCCATGTGCGCTTAAATGAGACAGATTTTCCCGACGCTCAAAGACAAACTATCTCTAGCTCTAAGGAAGTTTCAGATCTTACTTTTGTACCTGTTCTTCCACTAGCAGTCCTCTCCAACAGGCCCCCTCTCAGCCTCCCATTGATTCCGTTCCTTATGCCATCGCTCCATCAGCTATTAATAGTACTGCCTCCCAGCTTATTGAGTCTTTTCCCTGACACTTTCAGCGTCGCACCCGGCCTGTGACTGATATAACCTTGCCTGCTCTTGGTTCACAATCAGTGTCAAGCTCTCCGCCTGATCCACAGGGATCTTTGGACCCCGAGTCCTCTTCATCTCCTCCTGTTCTAATACATCCCATGATTACTCGTCTCCGTGTTGGGACACTGAGACCAGTGGTTCGCACTGATGGTATTGTGCGCTATCCCCTACCGACTGCCCTAGCAACTCAGATCTCTTCTCCCAGTGAGGAGCCTACATGCTTTTCTCAGGCTGATCAATATCCAGAATGGCGCGCTGCTATGACTGATGAATCCTCTCCTTAAAAATCAGACTTGGACCATGGGTCCTCCTTCACAGCATCACCACGCCGTTGGTTGCAACTGGATTTTCAAGGTTAAGCGATTAGCAGATGGTTCTATTGAACGCCATAAAGCTCGCTTAGTGGCTAAAGGTTTTCATCAACAACATGGCCTTGATTATTATGAGACATTTAGCCCTGTGGTTAAACCTACCACTATCCGGACTGTTCTCAGCCTGGCAGTTTCTTTTGGTTGGTCTCTGCGGCAACTAGTTGTCAAGAATGCCTTCTTACATGGATTTCTTCAAGAGATGGTTTTTATGACTCAGCCTCCGGGTTTTGTTGATCCCCAGCGTCCTACACATGCTTGCCAGCTTCGCAAGGCTATATATGGCCTCAAACAGGATCCTCAAGCCTGGTTTCAGTGTTTTAGCTCCTTCATTGTCCAATATGACTTCATACAGAGTCGAGTTGATCCCTCCATGCTCATCTTTAGATGTTCCTCTCAAATGATGGTCCTGTATGTGGACGATATTGTATGCACCAAAAACATCCCGTCTCTGGTCTCCTCCTTTGTCTCCACTCTTGGCGCAACGTTTGAGATCAAGGACTTTGGCCCTCTTCACTACTTTCTAGGTATTGAGGTGTCCTCCCTACACTCAGGCCTGCATCTATCCCAAACTCAGTATATTGTTGATCTTTTGTGCCGCAGCTCTATGGTTGACAACAAACCATGCAATACCCCCTTGAGTGCCAAGTCACAACTTTCCGCGCTAGAGGGTGACCCCTTTCAGATGACACCGAATATCGCCGTTGGGTTGGTTCTCTACAGTACCTGACTCCGACCCGTCCAAACATTGCCTTTCCGGTTCATCAGGCTGCTCAATTTATGAGTACTCCTCGGACCACTCATCTTGATATTGTTAAGCACATCATGCACTATCTCAAAGGCACTCTGGACCTCGGCGTGGTTTTTCGCCCTTCATCTGGTACCTTAACTCTTCATGCCTTCTCTAACGCTGACTCGACTGGTTGTCCTGATACTCGACGTTCCACTTCTGGTTTCTGTGTTTTCTTGGGCCCCAATCTGATTTCTTGGAGTTCCAAGAAACAACCTACAATTTCTCATTCGAGTGTTGAGTCCGAGTATCGCTCACTGGCTCAGGTTTGTGCTAAGACAGTTTGGATTATGCATCTTCTTCGCGAACTCCATTTGCCCATTTCCACACCCGTCACGCTCTATTGTGACAACCTCAACACTACTTGCATGGCTTTCAACCCTGTTTTACATGCTCGCACGATGCACGTAGAGCTTGATTATCACTTCATTCGCGAACATGTTTTATCTAGAAGCCATCGGGTTCAGTTTGTTCCTTTTGCCGATCAGACTGCTGATCTCTTCACTAAGGGGTTTCACAAGCATCGCTCTGAGCTTCTTAATTCCAAACTCGTCCTTCCTGGACCGTCGAGTTTGCAGCGGAGTGTTAAACAGCCTCCTTAGTTTCATACTTTTCATATTTGCATATATTCTGCTACAGATATTTAGGCTTATGTTTAGGCCCATGTTTAGGCAATATTCCTTAGTTTCATACTTTCCATATTTGCACACATTCTATTACATATATTCAGGCTTATGTTTAGAACATGTTTAGGCAATATCCTTGTACATGCCTTTATAGATCCTTGTAATATCTATTAATACCTCACTTGAGATGAATAAAATATTGATTCAAATTCCAAAATCTTGCACTTTGTCAACGACTGAGGCTACGAAGCAAGGATGCCATCGAGACTAGTTCCCTATCGAATAAGTGCCTTCTGAGTTGAAGCCTCCACTCCCCATCCACTCCCATTAGAACATCCTTTACTCAAGCACCTTGTTAGAAGCAACACGATAAATAGCACGGAAACCCTCCATAAGAGCACGATCCCCACACCATGGGTCTTCCCAGAAATGCACCATGCCTCCCTCCCTCACAACAAAAGAAATCCATGCCTTAAACCTACTCGTAACACCCCTGATGACCTTCCATAGCCCAACCCCATGAGAACCCTTACAAGGGCCTGACTTCCACCCCCATCAGAACACCCATATTTACCTATTATCACCCATCTCCATAAGATGTCCCTCTCCACTCCAAACCTCCATAACCACTTACCCAGCAAGGCCTTATTGAAGCCCACTAACGATCTGATCCCCAAACCACCCTCTTTCTGGCCCCAGCATACTGACCCCCAATCCACTAGATGGTACTTGTGACCTTAGTTACCCAATTCGTTGAAACATAAGGACGAACGCGCGCTGAATTCACAAATTCCAAGAAAATACGGCTTTAAATCTCGTCATTAAAAGACTGAAGCGCATTTTTCAAAATTTAAAGGAAGCATCGGAAAACACGCGCCTTTTAGTTTCTCTCTCCATTTTAAAGCCTGTGCCTCTTTCTATCTCTTGTGATCTTTCCTACGTCATCTCTCTCATGACTCATGCATCATTAAATGCAATCCTTTCTCTCATATAACTTTTTTTGGGGGTAAAAGAACTATTGCATTAAAACTCAAATTCAAGATTCCATACTCTCTCTCATATCATTAGTCACACCCTTCAACGTTGATTTAATAAGCCTCTCCAAATGATTACATGTACAAGATGAATTATAAGCTTAATAGTCAATTAATTTGATCATCATTCACTTCCCAAAAAAAGATTATAAAAATACTATACTAATAGTAAATTAAGTATTCCTTTTTATAAGCACATTTCAAAAAGAATATGAAAACGATATTACAATCAGATTAAATAATTTACAATCAAAATTTGCTAATAAATATCATAAATAATAATACTTATACAATCTACAAAAATATTTATTTAAGTTATTGAATGATTATAAATTAAATTATTTAGAAAATAAGAATAAATAGTTTATATATATAAACGCTCTAGAGGCGCTCTGAACATTAGATATTTTTAAAATTGATGCTTTTACGCTCTCGCTCCCGTTCTCGCTCTACACTATGGTAACCTAGCTTGTGCCTACCCTCTATATCACCCACAAAAACCTTCTTTGAAGAGACTCCAACCTAGCAGCGATAGAGACTGGAATTTTAAGGATGGACAAGAGATAAGTTGGAAGATTTGCTAGGGAGCATTTCATGAGAGTGCGTTTGCCCCTTTCGAGAATAACTTTTGCTTCTACCCTAGCAATCTCCTCTCCTTATGCTCTATAAGAGGGGACCACACCGCCTTATTCTTAAAGAAGGAGCTGAGGGGAATGCTCAAATAATGTGTTGACAAAGAGCACTGCTTATACCCCAATATACCACACAGGTCATTGAGATTCTCCACCTCACCCACCCCAAACATCTCACTCTTCCTAAGGTTAATTTTGAGCCCTGAAACCGACTCAGAACATAACAGTATGCATCTCAACACTAATAATTGATCAGGAGCTGCCCCACAAAACAGGAATGTATCATCAGCAATCTGGAGATGGGTTGTCCTCATAGCCCTCGAATCCACTGAAAAACCCTCCAAGAGCTCATTTGTAGCAGCTCTATCCACCATTCTAATCAAAGTTTCAGACACTAGGATGAACAAATAAGGAGAGAAGGGTCTCCTTGTCTTAAACCCCCAATGGGACCAAGAAGTCTGAGGTTGCATCATTCACCAACACCGAGATGGAAGGAGAAGATAAGCATGTACCAATCCACCGCTTCCATTTAGCCCAAATCCCATCCTTCGCAACACAAAAAGAAGGAAGTTCTAGTTTACATGGGCATACGCCTTTTCCATGTCTAGCTTGCAAACCAACCCATTCCCACTCTCCCTTAACTTGGAGTCTAGGCACTCATTAGCAATTAAGACCCCATTAAGAATTTTCCTCCCCACAATGAAAACAGGTTGGAACTCAGATAAAACCTTAGGCAACACCCTCTTTAGTCTATTAGCAAGTGCTTTAGATAGAATTTTTTAAAAGCGGCTGATCAAACTAATAGGACGAAAATCTTCCAAATTTAGAGCTCCCTCCATCTTGAGAATCAGCGAAATAAAGGTAGCCTCAGTTCCTTTATCAAGAGCACCTCTATCCAGAAAATTCCCAACAGCCTTAGTTAGATCCTCCTTTGATAATGCCCCAGCACCTCTTGTAGAAAGCTAAGGTGAGCTCGTCTGGTCATGATGCTTTATACCCATCAAATTGATTCACCACCGCCTTAATCTCTTCTTCCAACACACTTCTTTCTAACATATCTCTCTCCTCATCTGACAATATTGAGAATTTCAACTCATCCAAGGGGGTTGATGAAATGATTTACACATGTTAAATGGAGACCTATGGCGTTGCATGCGAAAAAGACTAAAGGACAATCTAACTAAATGATATCGTTTTGATAACTGAAATGTACTAACCCAATTAGTTGGGATGAGGCACTATTTTTACTGTTGTCAGTAGTGGTGATGGTGATATTGCGTACGAAGGAAACACTTGGGAAATCATTATTGAACTATCTTCCGTTCATGATTCCTCTTCTCGGAGATACCTTGGAATTATTTTGAGTAGGGCTCTTCCCCCTTTTCTTTCCTGTATTAGCATATAAATTATTTTTGCAAGAAACATAGTGCTTCATTTCTGATCAAAAAAACTAAGCCACTATGAAGATGTCAAAAGAAGATCCTCCCATAACCACAACAAAATGCCTTATCCCAACTAGCTGGGGGACGGCAAAACGAATCGTGTTCCGCCATCCCAATATATCAAAAACCATATCTTCAGTCAGATCATCTGCAATTAAATCCTTTATGACCGACTCCGTCAATGTCCTGTTTGGTATTCTTCTAGCCTTATCTTATCCTTCAATATTCACCCTTTTGAACCTTCTAAGAGACACCTTCCTAGGTCTTCAAAGATCCTCGCATCATACTTGAATATATGTGCTCGAGGCTCCTGTTTTCCTCGACAAAGTAGCTTCTTTGTGGTCCTGTTTCTTGTTTGAAGGTAAAACAAGCCATTACTTCTACAAAAAGGTAAAGTTCTAATGGAGGAAATATAGAGCTGGTAAAAAGAACAATTTGCAATACTGGATCTGAAGAAAGAAACTGTATGCTTGACCTCTACAAAAAAAAATAATACCATTGTCATGAACAGAACATCAACTAAAACTCACATTAAACAAGCGAACATGATGCAAAAAAAATTTCTTTAATATAATATACTAGTTGGGGTTGGCAGTATGAATCTTGTGCCTCCATCCCAGTCTGTCAAAAAACATATCGTCAGTCAGATTTCGAGTATTCAAATCCTTTCTGACAGCCTCCATATAAATGTTTTTGTCTTCCTCTCGTCCTCTTAGATCTTTCAATGAGTACCCCCTCACGCCCTCTCACAACTGCCTCCCTAGGTCTTTGCTTTACATGCTCAAGCCATCTTAACCTATTTTCCTTTTCTTATCTCCCATTTGGGCAACACCTAGTCACTCTCTAATAAGTTCATTCCTTACCTGGTCTGTCCTAGTCTTCCAACACATCCATCAAACATCCTCATCTCAGCAATACCCATCCTATGTATCTGTTGCTTCTTCGTTACCCAACATTCTGATCCATACATCATAGGTCTAATGTTACATTACATGTGCATATATATACAAATAAATATATGTATGTATATACTTATTTATGTGTGTGTGACATGTTTGTGTTATATATATTAGTTGCACATGTATGTAAATGTTGCTAACATTTCCCCCCAAAATTTCAGTAATCCTATATATATATATGTATATGTATATTTGTGTGTGTTATTTGTGTAATATATACATTAGTTGCACACGTATGTAAATGTTGCTAACATTTCCCCCCAAATTTCAGTAATCCTAGTTGATAAATTTCATGTTTTTGGACTAAAATTAGACAGTGCAAGGTGAATAAAGGGAACTGGAACATGAGAAATTTAGAAAAATTGGTGTTCTTGTTTTATTGTTCCATAATCCATAGCACTATTAGTGGCAAGATCAAAAGCTTCTAAAGGTAAATCCAGCAATCTTAGGATTCTGCATCCTCTATCATTGATGTTTACTCAATACTTTATTCTGCTTAGAATGGATATAAGCGATCAAGATGCTGAAATCCATACTCCAATAAACAGCATGACTGAAATTCAAAGACAAAGAAACATGCACCAATGACACTTTACGCTTTAACTTTTTTTTAAATAAATGTTGTAACAGCCATTAATATTGTAAATATAATTTATAATAGTGTATGTGAGATTGTAGAGGCATTACATAGACCAACTTTATGGGGGGGAAAGTGTGAAAGCTGCCATCCAAGAATCGAACTCCCAAACTCAACTTCTTCCAATTATAAAAACATTTCTCTACTCTAATACCACCCAAATCCTTAAGCACTTAAATAACCAACAACCAATCAATAATAAACATGTAAATAAACAACAAATTGAGGGAGCACAAAATGGTTAAGTAGATCATACACAATCATTAAGCAGTTGAAAGAAAAACAAGAAAATGTCATGAAGCATATAAGCAAATCCACACCTTCATATGAAAATGGAGTATTCACAGATTGTGAGTAACGAGAGTCTTCTGTCAACTTTGAAACTATCAAAAAGACTGCCCACATCTGTTCATCTAAAGACCCGGTGAGCGTCACCAGCCTGTCATTTAGCCCAATAACATCATTATCCTGAGGTGATACTTTGATGCTAGCTTGGGAGACTTCAATGAAAGACCAGCTCAAACACATATCAGTAATTATCAGTTTATACTATATGCCACAAGAAAGAATCTAATCAAAAACAGAAGAAGCAAGTGGTCAACTTCCAAGAAACAAAAATAAGAAACCACAGTTTATACTTTGATATGAACTATAATCACTTCTACTATTGTACTTTATCATATACTAGATAAAAGCATTAACCCAGCAATTTCACACCCTTTCTAGGACCTGATCCATATGTAATATGTATCACGAAATTAGAATAATCAACCTAAAGACCATTAAGCTCTTAAAATTAATAAACAGTCTTGGAAGCAGTAAAAACACTATTATGCAGCTAGAAGAGCGATATAGTTATTAGTTAGAACCTCCATCATAATCGAAGCGTTGGTTCCTCTACGTGAAACAAAATAAAACCTATTGCAAGGTGTCATTTCAATTAACCACAATAGTTCTTGATGGAACTGTATATCCTAACAGAAATTTGTCCTTGGATGTATCATTTGATCCCATCAAGGAACATTCCAATTACTTCCTACTTCAAAAGGAGAACCAACAGCTCAGGTGCTTCTTGAGAAAAGCGGAGGTCGGTGAGTGTTAGTCTTTTGAGCCTAATATGAGTCAGTTCAGTTGGCAGAGGATGTTCTTGACTGTAGGGATTTGAAACCCTAACAGTAAGGGCAGATCCACAGTAAAGTCCTTCTACAACCTTCTAAGTGAGTTTTCTAAGGTCCCCTTGAAGATTTTTTTGGGGCTCCAAACTCCCTCTAAGAGTATAAGCTTTCATCTAGTATTCAATTTTGAACTAGTCTACTCGTGGATGACCTTCAGAGTAAAGGTCTTCAGATTCCTAATAAATGCATAATGTATAAAGCTGATTAGGAATCCATCAAGCATCTTTTTCTGCATTGTCCAATAGCCAGCTCCATTTGGGATTTTATTTTTATTTTTCTTTGTTTGGGATAGCTTGGACTTTCTTGAAGGAGCCGAAGGCGGTTCTTGGAGTTCTTCTATATTTGATGGCCAGGTGTTGGCTCTTTGGAAGATGATCCGGTTTGCAGTGTGCTGAGGATTTGGAGGAGTGTAATAAAAGCCAAATGGCACAAGTGTAAAAGTGTTTCTAGAGTATTGAAGCTTAATATCTATGAGAATAATATTATACTAGTTATTATATATGGAGTCGAATATTATTCAACTAGGAAACAACTAATAGGCATAACAGAGATGCAAATGTTGAGATGAATACATGAAAAGAATAAAGGAACGGCATGTCCAAGAGTCTAGGAATAGGTGCTTGTGAACAGGGGTGAGATGGTACAAGTCGAAGGATTAAGAAACATGAACTGAGGGTGGCAGTGTACCTTCAAATTTGAAGGTATTAAGCTAGCTGAAGATATGATTCTTGAATGATTGGAATGGCGGAATGATACATGTTTTCATGATTTTAATAATGTTCCTTCAGTGGCAAACCATAAAAAAGAGTCAAACAGAAGAATATGTCCAAAATTCAAGGGAATACACTTTCCGAATCTAGGAGTTTTAATGCAAGCTTCAATCCTCCATATACTTGCATAATTTGGGTGGTAGTATTTAAAAGTTATACATGGAAACATATTGGTTCCCACGTAAAACTATCATGGGCTCTACTAAACACAAGACACTGCCGATGTCTTTCTTGCAAACACGGGGGAGATGCCATTAGAAGAAGAAAATGAGGATGCCAAATTCTACATTGCATTTTTACAAACCCTAGGGATCTAATATAAGAGGTAAATCTAACCTTGAAGTTAACCTGGGTAATGGGATGTTATGTATGGAGGTATATCCATCCCACATAAATCTCAAATTAGACACTTCTATGTAGCCACACTTAGTAAGATTTTGACTTAGAATTTTAGTTTACCAAATTGTATTCCATAATTAGTATGCCCAAGTTCCAAGGCTAGTTAGGACAAGCTCATTAATTATGTTCAATTGTTAATAGTATTTTAGTTTGTTGAGGTTTCTTTAGATCATTACTCATCTGAAAAAAAGGTCTCCTCAGATTAGAAGTTCCACTCAAATTGAAGTATCTCTTCACAAAAGTAGATAACTATAAAATCTCAAAAACAATCTGACTACTAATTTATAAATTGTATGTTCGAGGGATTTTGAGGAGAATATAATTCAGCTATTTGAGAGACCAAGTTGCCATAAAACCTAATTTATGTTATATGAATTTTATGATCTTGTTTATTTGAATGATATTGCTATTTATATAATGAAGCAACCATTTTGCCTACATCCTTCTTGATTCCCATGCTTTCCATGCTCAAGTCTTACTGTAACTTGTACAAGGTCTAATTTATTTGAAGTACGAGAAAAGAACAATACTTTGCAATTGTTACCTGCCATCCATGTTTGTGAAAGTGGACTAGGAATCTTTCAGGCCCATCATATATCACAATGCCAATATCCTTTTGTTCAACTGAAACTTCTATAGGGATATTCAGCCCACACTAGATTGAGAATATGCTTATAGAACAAACTCATTTGAAGATTAAAACAATATCCTCTGTATCAACATGCCAACCACTGTTGAGAAAACATGTAAACAGATTTACAGGTGCATGACAACCCATAAAGACCTTAACATTTCAGAGACAAGAAAGTTCAAGCTGCCAACAGCTCTTCTTATCAGCAATATTCAAAAACTTCATATACAAAAATCAGAGAACTACAACAGCTATTTGGAAATATAAGGTGCATGATGGCCCAACCCACGTAAAATCAGGCAACAGGTTTAAGGTGCATCATGACCCTACCAATTCAAAATGCAAAGTAAATTCAGTATTAAAAAATTATACAATATGGTAGGTCCTCCCTTCCCAATTATGCCACCACAACAGCAATTTGTAACTATAAACCTCACTTTTGATCTTGGATCAAGATTGTCAGCATCTTCAACATGAATCTGACAAGTACAAAAAAAAAAATTATGAACACTAAATATATTCTTAAATCTAATAGAATAAAAGTAAATCAAAAATATTGCATTCTATGTTGCATTGATACAGTTCAAAGCTCCACAATCTGATGAGTATAGTATCAGATTCAACCAACCTAGAAACAAGATGCATTGCCTCAAGATATATATTTAAAAAAAGTATAAAAAATAATTATTATCATACTATAATGAAAATTACAAAATAAATATTATAATGAGCATCAAAGTACATTATTGGCATGTCTTGCAATTTCTTGCTATAGACAACAGCCTAATGAATGTAGAGGAATGCTAAAAGGCATGTATTTTGGTGCAACCCACCTTTCAATCCTACGAAAGGGCAAAAGAACTTGAAGTACTGATTATGTTACATTGATAATTTAAATGTTGTCTTTTTGCAGATTGATAGGTGTGTTGGCCCAACATGTGTTGCTTCTTAGCATCCCTTGTCAATGAAATTTTTGCCACTTAGAAAGTTATTATAGGAGAAGCTAATAAATCATTTGTATGGTACATGTTCTTCTTTTATTTCCAAAGAGTTAACTTTCAGAAAACAAAAATATACACTCTTAAGGAAATCAGACATAAAATCTAAATGCATGCCATCAAAATCGGGTACAGTGCCAGAATCTGACATGTCTGACACAAATATGTAACTGTCAGAAGATCAATGCCACATAGATTACCTCAAGAATAAGTTCCATAGCATTGATTATGTCATCAAATGCTCCAGATATCATGATTATCCTGTCAGATGTTCCTGGAACAAAACTGATTATTGCGCGACAATTGAATCCATGCTCTAGACTGAGACTGAAACTCAGTTATGGTTGAGCCACCCTTCCCAATAACAGAACCGGCTGCCATATTGGATACAAGAAATCTAATGTATATAGGTCTCTCCTCATCATCTGGCAAGGGCAAGCATGTGAGATGACCAAATAATCAACAGAAAGGAATAACCAAGCAATTATGCATGTATGCGTCTGCAATTGTAATAGCAATATATGCAGTGTTGGACAAAGAAAGAGAGGAGAAACACGATAACATGCAATTATTAAAGAAGATGAAGAAGAATTGAAACTAAATGATTTCCACGATGCAAACTTAAATGCAATGGTAGCACCCCATGATGCAGAAGTAGAATAACCAAACTAGATGAAACTCGTTACGATCCTAGAGAAGTTGGCCCTTTTCTGTTTACCCAATGAAGTGGACAAAATCTGAGCACTTCAATCAAGATTCTGAAATGTATATTGTCACTAAATCAGGGACAATTTAGATCTTCATCGCTCTGTATTTTTCCTTCACATTTCACCTTCTTTTAAGAATTTATCTTGAGAGATAAATACACATTACACAAGGATACAACAAAATACTTTCAAAAAATAACATAGAAGCATAGCACTATACAGCTTTGAAAACGGTCATAAATGCACATTTACATCAAATTTTATGAAATAACCTGATGCCTAATACAAAACTTGAGAAATAGCCAGAGTTTCTTTGATGCTCATTTCCATATTATAGTATCATAAGTGGAGCTTAATCAAGCTAAAGAAAATAAGGGCACACTACTACTCACAATCTCTTGATACCAGACATCATAACATGCCGCCACAATTCTCAAGTGATTTCCTACCTTCTAAAATCCCAAAATCCACAAAAAGGCAGCAAATAAAGAAACTTGTAAGGAC
>JAUPMG010219483.1:0-12086 GCA_031762675.1 Pachysandra terminalis
CGATCTCGGTTGGGGTGAGAGTCGCGATTCGAACCTAAGGGGTTCCACGTGAATTACCTTAAGTTTGGGTCGTGACATTTACGGTGAGGCATGCCATCTCCCTGTTGAGTTAGAACACAAAGCTATGTGGGCAATTAAGAACTTCAACTTTGACACGAAGTTCGCTGGCTCACAAAGGAAGCTTCACTTGAATGAACTTGAAGAAATGCGTATGGATGCATATGAGAATGCTTGGATCTATAAGGAGAAATCAAAGGCCTTTCATGACCGTCATATCTTACCTAAGTCTTTTGAACCGAGGCAAAAAGTGTGGTTGTTTAGTCCAAACTCTGCCTTTTTCTTGGTAAGCTCCATTCTTGATGGGATGGGCTTTTCATTGTCACATATGTTTCTCCTCTGGAGCCATTGAACTTCAAAATCCCAAGGATGGTACCTTATTTAAGGTGAATGGTCATAGGTTGAAGCCCTACATTGAGGGCATTGTGAAAAATGAAGATGTTGAGTCCGTTAACTTGATGGTTCCCATCTATCTTGACTGAGAGAGAGTCTAGTCTTGTCTCGCTACATACATCAAACTTAGCGCTTCATGGGAGGCAACCCATGCATGATTCATTGAGTCTAGTTTTTCTTTCATTTCATTTCTGTTTTTTTTTTAGTTACTTGTTTAGTTGCATATGGTTTACTAGTTCATTTGATTTAGGATTAGTTTTCTTACATACTCTTTAGTTTGCTTTTATCGTGGCTTTTACAGAAATTATAGGAATAAAGTGTAGATAGGTTACAATAAAGCTTGGCCTTTCTTTTCTTGTGGATTTCATTGGCAGGCCCCGAGCGATTTCAAGCGTGCTATCCATCAGGTTGTATTGCTCTTTTCTTCTTTTCCCCATTTGTATTGTATGTTACATTGAGGACATTGTGTGAAAAAGAAATGATGAATGTCATTCTTGATATTTATTACATATTATTGCCATTAGTGATGGAGGAGACCCAAATTTATAGAATACAACAAAAGTCTGGCTTATCAAGACGTTCAGTAGCAATCTTAGCAGCTACCGAGTCGTTCGGTAGTAGTCTCGATAGCTACCAAGCAGCTACCGAAAACAACAAAAATGATGAGCACTCTAGACTTGCTATCGAGATTCTGTAGCCGTGCTACCGAGGTTCTCGAAAGAAGTCTCAACAGATACCTAGTGGTTCTTGGTAGCAATATCGGCAGCTACCGAGTAGCTACCGAAAATGGAAAAAACTTTGAGCTCTCTGGACTTGCTACCGAGCTTCGGTAGGGTGTGCTACCGAGGCCCATTTGAACTCAAATTTTATGGGAAAGGTCTCCAGTGAGTTGTGCACATGCCTGAATAGTTGGTTTGTGTGCAAAAAGTCTAAAGTTAAAAAAAATGTTGGATGTGCCCAGGATTGCAAGGATTTCATTTTTTTAAGACACATATGCATCCTAAGTTAATTTTAGTCTTATCTTGTGAAATTGCATGACTCTTGCCTTGAATGATAACACTTGCACCGAAGCATTGATTATGGTTGCATGCAAATGTAATTATATTCAACTTTATATTCCTTGATTTTGTGAGTTCAACTTAATGGATTGCTCTTGCTCTTGTTTAATTTCATGATTCTCTCCTAATTAATGCAAAAAAATAAATAAAAAATGAGAGAGCAATTTTGCGACTAGTTTGGCTCGGTAGCCTAACTGAATTAATTTATTAGATCCTCGGGGTTTTTCATCACCTAATGCCTTGAACCAACTGGAACGAGAGCATTGATCGAAAACTTGCTATAAGGTCTTCTTGTCAGCTATATAAGAGCTGAACAATTCACATTTCACTAGTATGTATAAAGTTATCAGTAAGTAGCTAGTTTGGTTCGGTAACCTAGTTGACTGGAGCAATTAGATACGAGGTTTTGAAGAAATGCCCGAAGTTCCAGGTTCAAGATAGCAGTCCCCATAAACCTTATCAGGAAATGCAGTCACTCATTTCTCCATGGCCATTTCATACTTGGGGCCTTGATTTAATTGGACCCATTAATCCTAGGAGTAGAAGAGAACACTTATGGATCTTGGTGGCCACAGAGTACTTCACAAAATGGGTTGAAGCTATCCTACTGAGAAGAGTTAATGGAGCTTTTGTAGCTCAATTCGTCAGGGATAATCTCGTCTTTCATTTGGTCCACCTCAAAGGATCATCACAAATAACGGAACTTCCTTCCTCAACAAGCCAGTTAGAGAGATGACTGCACATTATCGAATTCTGCATAATAAGTCTACTCCCTACTATCCTCAAGGAAATGCTCAAGCTGAAGCCACCAAGAAGACTTTGATCAGAATCCTAAGCAAGATGGTGCATGATCAGCCTACAAGATGGAATGAATCCCTGCCTCAGGCCTTATAGGCATACAGGGTAAGCAAACACAGGGCTAAAAATGCAACTCGATTTTCTCTTGTATTTGGAGCAGAAGCCCTTCTTCCAGTTGAACTGCAAGTTGCCTCAGCAAGGATCTTGCATGCAAGCAGGGTGGATTGGGATTTCAGAGACTTTGCTCTCATACGCGCTCAAAAGTTAGATAATTTGGATGAGAAAAGGAAAAAAGCTTTGGAGAGCAACTTGCATTATCATCAGATTATTGCTCATGCCAACAACAAGTTAGTCAAACCAAGGAGTTTCCAAGTTGGTGAACTTGTCCTAAGGGCAACTTGGTATGCATGAAGTAGTGCAGCAAAACCTAAGCTTGCTCCTAGGTGGGAAGGTCCCTTTGAAGTAATTTCTTCTCAAGCCTTTGGGTATTAAAAGATAATTCCTTTGATGGGAACTACAATTCAGGAAACTGTAAATGGGAAATGGTTAAGGAAATACTTTTATTAATGAAGAATTTTTTTTACAAAAGATTATGTCATTACATTCAAAAGTATAAGTATAAGATAGGGAGAAAGAAGTCAAGGTGCTCCAGTTAGTTAAGACTCGGTGATGCCTTCGAAGGCCCCTTCTAGCAGTCCCAATCTTGTTGTTCCAGGAGTAGGGATGGTGACTCCCATCAGAGTAGTCTATGCCTCCATGAGTTTGGATTGCTCTTGAGATACAATGCGTGCTGCTTCTTCATGATCTTTAAGGATCTGAACACCCAGTTTAGTAGCTTGTTTAAACATAGAAGTAAGATCAGCAATCCCCTCATCTGCTTCCCCTAAGTCCTCTTTGCACTTATTGAAGGCACCTTGGCATTTTTGCACCTCCTCTGACTGCGTTGCAACAAAGGCTTCCAACGCCCGGACTCTGCTGCACTTCTGCACCTTCATCTTCAGCTGCTCCAACCAATTCACCAGCCAATCAAGTTGGAACTTCATGTCCTTTAAGAATTTCACTATCTTTCCCCAAGCGACCAGGGTCCTCAGCAGTTATGCTGTTTAAGCTCCTACGGTTCATAATCTCGAGGAGTCTGCACAACTCTCTATAGCCAAAATGTCTGAAGTTTGGGTCTGGAAAAATTGTCTCAGGCAGGATCTCCTTGTAGGTAGCCCTGATCAAGTTCATCCAATACTTCCTCTCTGTGTCTTCTAGATCTTCAACATGATTGGGGGACGAGTCCCTCCTCTTATGGATGGCGAGAATGGCAAAATTCTCTCTCTTACACTTCATACCAGAAGAGGACTCCACCACAGGAGTTAGAGCCGCAGTTGCAATAGCTAGAACCTCTGAAGGTACTTGAGAAGGTACTACAGGGGGAGTAGACATGTCCATGGCTGTGACCTCTGTTTCCTGTGGAGGATTGGCTTCAGGTGTTTCTTCAGTGCTCGGCCTCGTAGGATTAGCAGTTAGAGTGATTGACTGTTGGGCTGGCACAATTGGTAGAACTAAGGCAGCATGACCTTCAAGTGCTGGAGGGACCACCATAGTCTGAACAATGGTGGTCTCCGTTGGAGCAGCTGGAAGTCTAGAAGTGACTTCCTCCTCTTCGTCAGCAGCAGCAACAGTAGCATCCTCAGGTTCCTCTTGTACAAAAGGAGATGCTGGCTCATCAACACTCCTTGTTCCCTCTTTAATATGCGAAGGAACAGGGGAATTCATTTCCACATCATCTTGCAAACAATAACTGTTAGTCAATAGTTTGCATGAAAATAAGCATTCGAAGTAGAGTTCGAAGGAAAAGAATACTTACTGAGACTGTAAATACAACAGTTAGTGGATCGACTATGAGAGCTGCATCTCGAGCAGCTTCATCTCTCTCCTCCCTTCTGGCAGTGGCACTGCCAGAATTCATGGTTGGGGGAGTAGAAGGGCTCTTGCTCGCCCCAGGGACTTCTCTCTCTTATCCCACACCCATGGGAGCCTTGCCAAGGTCTCTCTATGGCAAGGTGGGAGGGATCAAGGGAGGTAGTCTACCCCCAACTCTCCTTTCTTCTGCAGCAACTGCAATAGCAAGAGCACATAAGTCAGTAGAAGGAAAGCATTGCAAACAGCAAAATTTACAATGGAAGGAAGAATTCTTACCAGGACAGGAGCCCTCAAAGAGTGGGGGAGGAATTCTGGAACTTCCAGCTCTAGCAGCCTCCTGGTGAGGAGGAGGAATCCTGCTGAAGGGAACATCAGCAGGAAGAGGAACCCTGCTAGAGGGAGTGCCAGCAGGTGGAGCCACCTTGTTGGTTAGAGTACCAAAGGAGGGGGTGACGCCATGGGAGGGGGAACCCAGCTGCTGGTAGGGGTTCCAGGTACAACTTCCTCTTGTGAGATCCCAGCTAACACCCTTGATCTCTGACCCTCGAGTTCCTTTAGAGGAGAAAGGACTGAAGAATCACTGATCTCCAATTCTTCTCCTACTCCTCCAGTAGACATCTATTACAAAATCAAGCACAGCAAGTCAGAAACAATTATATGAGAAATCAAGGCAGTACAACAATGGTACAGTTTTTACCTTCATGGTGTAAGTAGCAGTGGACTTCACCCTGGTGCGTGGCCCCTGAGGAAGATGCTACTCCAGAGCAGGGATCGGGACCCTAGCACTCACTCCAAGGGTTCCTTCTGGAAGCTGCTCAAAGATGACTGGCCCCGAAGGACGGACCACCCTTGGCAAAGGAGGGAGTCTAGGCACTTTGGCACTCCTAGACCTCCTATGAACCAGAAGATCTCCAAGAGGGATATGATTCTCCTCCTCCTCTTTCTTTGTTGCCATCTCAGCAGGTGCTTCAGACAGGCCAGCAGGGGCCTTGTCAGAGCCTTCAATAGCTTCCTCCGCACCCTACTCCCTTCCTTCATAGATGTCTAGGATTAGGAGATGACCTGAATGGTGGGGTGTCCATCACCAATCTGGACAGGATGATTCTTCTTGTTCTTCTTCAACCTCTGCTCTTTAGGCCTGCCGAGGTCGGTCTTCGAAGGCACAGCTTCACTTTTGCCGAAGTCATCTTGATCGGTCAAGGCCTTGTACAATATTCCAGCCACCAACCAGAGACTCTGCCATATCTCTCTGTGGCAGTGGAGGTGGCATTGAAACCAGCTATCAGCCTCAGATAGCTGTATCCTCGGGAGAACCTTTGTCCGACGACCTCTGCATTCAGCATAGTGGTTGGCATGGACTCCACATCACAAGGAGGGGCAATTTGATCCATCCAAAACTGCCTGAACACACAATGAGGGTTGTAGGTGGGGCAGCTGCTCCCGTAGTCCCTCACGAGGTTGATCAAGTACCCTGGATGGACTATCACCAAGAAGGCCCTCTCTTCTGTCGACAAGAAGAGCCAGCCAGCACTGCTCTTCACAATTTCTCCCTCCATCATAACCCCGTAGGGCTGCAACAGCCTGATCCCTCCGTGGCGGTACAGACGGTGTTCGAACTCAGTTGCAACATCCATCACTTGATGCAACCGGAAATTGCGCTTGGGAGAGAAATCTGACCAGATCAAGGCTCGTGGGGCGGAATCGTGGTCCATGATACGGAGATGCTCCTCCATCGCTGAGAAGTCTTGGGGGGCATATCTAAGATACCTTTCCCATAGGAAGTGCTGGAGGAAGTTGGCATCCACCAACGTCTCCACCAACCTCTCTCCCCGGCTTCACGCCATGTCCTCACACAGTAGATCCAGATGCTCATACTCTCATCCCAGGAACAATGAGGCAAGGGGAAATTGAACTCCCCTTGCGATCTTCACGGCCAGCGATAACACCCGGTCTACGACCTTGTCCACCAGGTATCCTTCGAGGACGAACCTTGCCAACCAGAACGCAACGAAGCCCCCTAAGTGGACCGGGTTGTTCAAGCCTTCATCCTAGTATCACTTGATGATGACGCTGTCGGCCTTGGGAGTCTCTTCTTCATTCCAGAAGTACCGCATCCAGCCATTAAAGGAGTTCTTCGTGCTTTTGCTAGCGATCTTCCCTTTCAGTTTAGACTTCCTCAAAGTCTCCTTCAAGCATGCCTTCAGGATTTCCAAGTCTATCTCCTCATCCGTAGTCAGGGTGAATGCTCCTAGATTCTCCTCTCCCAAGACTAGAAGGTAGCACAGCAAGGCTACGTCCTCCAGGGTGATGGTGACTTTCCCAAAAGCAGTCACAAAAATATGGTCCTCCGAGTCCCATCGGAGGACAAAATTCCTTCGGGTCTTCGTAATCCCTGTAATAATCACCCGTATAGATGCAGATGACCTCCAGCACTCCGACAGAATCCAGAAACTTCCGATACTCGACGTTCTCCATTAGGAGGGCCACTCACTCCGGCCTACCAGGAGGAAGGTTGAAGTGTGACTAGAACCCAATCTCGAACAAAGTGTAGTCCTTCCGCCAAGTCCGAAACACCGCTGCCTGACTCAAACGTGGGAACCCAACATTGGTCCATGTTGTCTCCTCGTAGGGGCATAGTAGCTCTTCTCTGCTCTGAACAACCACAAAGGGCTCCTGTCGCCTAACCACCTCCCAAAATGGATCTGTAGACACTTCAAGCTTGGTGCTGGTCTTTTTGCTGGAAGTACCCTTCTTGGATGCCATTGCAGTAGCAGAAAAGGAGGAAGAAAGCAAGAAATAAAAGCTTAGAAATCTTGAAAGCACAAAGAACTCAAAAAAAACTTAGAAAGCTCAGAAGATTCAAAACTCAGGTTGCAAGAACCTTTCTTCTTCAATGAGTTCAATATATATAGAGAATGGTGGTTTTCCTTACAGAAATTGAAAAGGCACTTTTGGCGGTTCGCATGATCCCAAGAAAAGAAATCATTGCATTTGTAACGCATGATAGCTGCATTTAAAACGCACTCCCTCAAAGAACACGCGTTTAATGGCCTCCATGCTTCACGTACGATCTCATGCTTTCCTCTCTAGCGTAGGAAACCTGAGACCGGGGGGCTATTGGTGATTAGGCGGGCTAATTAATCCCATCAGACACGTGGCACTATCTTAAAACCGCTTGTACACGTTTTATGGGTATAACCGCATACACTGAATCATTCAATAAAGTTGTAACTGCAAAGCAACCGTCTCTCACATGCCAGCTGTCAACAATTGTTGTACGGTGATTAAACCGTTTGGTAAAAAGGTGATATTTAAAGTGGCTTACAGATATTTGACCGTCCTTATCACCAAAAAGGAAAGCTTCTTGGAGAAGCAACCTTTTTGAATTCCAACTTGTAGGGAACGACACGTGTCCCAAATTTGACAAACACAAGCTAATTTCTTTTTTAAGTGATCAAGAGGATAAGGATTTATGTTCCAGTGGCATACTGCCTTCTGAGCACTCGAAGGATTGAGGATATCTTCTTTCCTGCGAAGGACCTTATTTCTCTTGAAGGACAGATACAGGGGCATGCTACCCCTAATGAACTCCTCAAACACATGTATTTTCAAATAAAACCTCGGAGTCACATCTACTCATTCTCTAGAACCGACTTCGAGTGGTTTTATTGCATTACCTTTATATTCCAAAGGTACTTCACTTGGAGAAAGATCTTCGAAGGAAAGACCATCGATGAAACTTTTATACCTTCTAACTCTGAAGTCGTTCTTGAATCATATTCATAGACTTCGAGGGACCACTTATTATGTTTTGTCTTGAATGGATCAAGAAGCAGGTATATTTTCTCTGCTAAAGCGAATTCTAAGGCAAACTCGAAGCCTAACCACCTCCAAATAGTGAACTCAAAGGATAACCACCTCCAGATGGTGAATTCGAAGCCCAACCACCTCCAAATAGTTAACTCAAAGGCTAACCACCTCCAGATGGTGCATTAGAAGGAGGTATATTTCTTCCTCCTTGACGAATTCGAGGCTAATCACCCTGAGATGGTCAATTCGTCAAGCGTTAGTCACCCTCAAAGAACTAAGGTCTTGTCACCGTAAAAAAGACTAAGGATTTTTGTTCCTTCCGAAGGACAAAGATTGGGTTTACCACCTCAAATGCACACTTGTATGCATCCGAATTACAAACTAGGACTCGAAATTGATCTTATTCACTTTTATGAATTGACTTCGAGTTACACAATGGATATATTTCACTTTTAATAGCAAATCCTCAGTGGAAGAGCTTCGAAAGTCATATTCGTGCCATGTCCAGAAGTATTTTAAGAAGATAGGCTTCATACGGACTTTAAGAAACTTCACAAGGAAACATATTTACTTCTGATTTCGTTCAAGTAGAAGGCACTCGAATTGGTCATTGTAGCTATAAACCTTAAGGGATTTCAAAATAAACTCTTCTTGACAAGGACTATTAATCATGAAAACGAGTTCCCTGATGAGAAACTCAACTTTGAGTTCTCTATATGGGTAATTCGAGAATACATTGGTCATTTTATAAGAATACAGTTATTTTTAACTTCCTTCGAAAGAAGATAGCTACCAAAGGGGGTTTTGTCTTATCTAGAATGGCGGTAAGAATGGTGACGGTACTTTTAGATTTATATTGCATATAATATGTGTCATTCAATGTGTGTTTCTGAAGATCTAAAGCAACCTATCCCAGAGCAAGCTTTGAAGATTCTTATGACTCATCCCTCTCTCTGGAAATTACTTGGGCGTGTCAAAATGCATGTGGCATTTATGATATTTTTTGTGCATTGGGATATATATATAAGCTTCTCTCTGGACACTTGATTGAGTGACATTTGACCTCTTTTGAGAGGCTAAATTCCCTATAAATAGCAAACCATTTCCTTCATTAAAAGGGATCTGATTTGAATTCTGAAATTGGAAGAATCTGAGAGTTAAGAGGTATAAGACAACAATGAGTAAAGGCTCTAAGAGAAAAAGGGGATAATTAGTCATTCGAATTTTTGAAGGTTTTCTTGCTCTAAGATATGCATTTGAACTAACTCTTCAGTTATTGCAACATTCACTTTTCCCCGTTGCCTCTTCTCGTTGTCTTATTCACAAGTGCCGTTTGAGAATGAACGCTCTTGGCAGAACTGCTCCATGACAGTTTATGATGTCTTGAGACTAGCTCTCCCTACCTATTTCTCTGGAAGGGTTGTTGTTTTGGTTCTCTTGTATTAGCTGTCATTTTATTCTAATATATTTGGTCTTTTACAAATCCATCATCACCAATGTCTTGTAAACATGATGTGTGAAGTAGGTGAATATTACTATCAACACTTGTAGAGTTTTTGTAATCAAATTGTGAAGTATTAGAGTAAGATCTATAGTGTATGTGAAAGATATGGTAATTGATAGTCTTCTTTCATGGAAAAATCTGGATCGTTGAATATAATTAAATGAAAGCATGTACACATAAAAGTTAATGATGTAGGAAATAGTAAAAAATTTGTTGGTGTAATATAGTATGCAACAATTATTGTGAATAATTATAAGGTAGAAATGCATGGATGGAATTCTAATGATGTCTCCTTATAGATTATTTGTGTGTATGGGCACATGGATAGTTTCTGAAGATGGTATCACTGGAAATTTCAGGATGTGTGGAAGGATATCCCATGTTAATTGATTGAGTTATGAAGCATAAATATAAATTTCTAATATAATAGGATCGATTGGAATATAAAGCATAATGCTAGATTGTATTTTTTTTTAGTGAATTGCATCATGAATACTTAAATTTGGATCTTGTTCTATGAAAAACAAGTGTCATGAATGCTTAAAAACATAAAATTTTATCATATCTAGTATGTTGTTCGATTGCATAGGTTGAAGAAAACATAGACACAAACATCAAGATTCACATGGGTGTAATCACGTGTTGTGTGTTGCGTGCATAACATGATCATATGATCATGTGTTGAACTGTAGATGGCCAAGAGACAGAGAAGGGTAGTTGGTGAGAAGTCATACGTAGAGGAAGGGGTGGATCCCTTGATAACAGGTTTACATAAGATCCTAGGAGACTTGGAAGGAATGATTCAAAGGGAGCAAGAGAGTAGGCAGATCACCCAAGGAGATGGGAATAGGAAGCAGAGTGATAGAGGCAAGGGTAAGACCTTCAGGCCAGGGGAACGATATAGGAAAAGAAAGTTTGAGAAGAAGTGTAAGAGTTTAGAGAAACCTATGTGTTTCAAGTGAGGGAAAACGGGACAATTTCAAAAGGTTTTTTCTATAGCCATTGAGGCAAGACGGAGAGCTCAACTCAGCGAAGAGGAAGAAAGTTGTGGAGATTCCAGTTAATACTATAGCCCTTGTTGTGACACCACCTCAGTCACAACCACATCCACCGCCAAGGTTCTTTAACTGTGGAAGGTTGGGACATATACAATGGTATTGCCAATAAATATTGAAGAAAAAGATTGAACAGGGTTTGGTAAACGAGAAGATTCCAGAAACGGAAGGAATAGAGGACTAGAGAGATAATACCAACAGTAAAGGTGTTTAACCGAATATATTTCAATTACATGAACTATGTGAATTTGGTATGGGTATGTCATACATTTGAATGCATGCTAAACTTGAGAGTTCCACAATTGAAGCATAACAGACTATAGAAATGCGTATTCTAGAAAGCTAGTATGGCTAATTTCGGCGACGAAATTTCCTAATGGGGGGAAGGCTATATTAACCTGAACCTATAAAATCTCTACAACAACTTGTTGGTAATTATTTAAATTAATTAAATAAGTCTGGAAGAAAAACTAGACAATTATTTGAATTATTGACAAATAGTAATAATAATGTGATTAAGTAAGTTGGGCTTGGACTAGATTAGTGGGCTCGGTCCAGAGAATGTGTGGAGCCAGAATTGACCCAAGGTTAAATCAGTAATTTACACTAGGTTCAATTTAGAAGAGATGGGAAGTGAACCCTAATAACCTAAACGCAAAAATTAATATTTCTAAATGATAATAATGATCAAAAGGAATTTATAGAAATTAGTTGGTAATTTTCCAAAAATTGATGGTGATGATTCATAGCTAAATAGAACATTGGGTTAATTATCAAAAAACAATATTGTGTCAGGGTTAAACTGTAATAAGAATGAATTATGAGGGAAGAATCTTTAAGTATAGAAATTATTTCAAAAATCGGAAATGCATGTGGGAGCATGGGTGTTCATGGGATGGAATGTGTGGGAGATGGAAGAGAGTTTCCATAATCCCCTCCCTCACCTTCCATCTCATAAGACATAAGTTAGGAGAGTTCCTTGGGGGTGATTAGGAAGAAGAGATTAGAGAGGGAGAACCAAACCCTAGCCTTTTAGTGCAAGGAAGAGAAAGGAGTAGGGAAAAGAGGAAAAAGAGAAGAAGGAAGATAACCATGCAAGGTCTCATATCAAAACAAGCTTTGTGAGTTCATTTTCTGTATGATTGCCCATAATTGTCATGGTTGTTTCTTCTATTCGTCAAAAGTGTTTTAAAACGCATGATGGTCTGATTTGTTTATCCAATATGATGTTTTGAGTATTTTAAAGTGATTTGTTTATGTGTTAATGTTCAAATTTAATTTATATGTTCCTAGAATGAATTGAGATGAAATCATGATCTTTAGTTGTGTTCGAAATTTCCCAGAATCGTGACCTGTCGGCAAGCACTGGTACACCGGTGGTGCAACCAACATGGGGTGGAATTAGGCATAAAAGTGTAATGATCTAAATCCACTAAGAGAACACCCATATTTAATGGTTTGAATTTTTCTGAATTTAATTGTAATTTCTGTATTTATTTG
>JAUPMG010219483.1:12096-38142 GCA_031762675.1 Pachysandra terminalis
ATATATATATATATATATATATATATATATATATATGTTATATTATTAAGCTAATTGGATAACAGTGTATTACTATTTATCTGTTTGGGGTTATTTTGATATTATGATTAGTATGGCGTATTAATTTGAATAGAATCAAATCAATCAAGTGTTTCTGTTTTGAACGCACGACCCAAAGGGGACGTGCATATCGTTTTGGAAGTTTTGCCTTGAGTTTTGGCAGTAGGGTTAAAGAGAATTTGGGTTCTCATTCTCTTCCTTTTGTTTGGATTTCTGGATCTGAGTTCTAAAGAGTTGCTGGAGAGAACAATAGAAGAAGAAAAAGGAGATTTCGTGGAGAACTTTGAAGCCAAATCTCGTGGAAGTGTTGATCATTGCAAGTGTTTAGAGACTCTAAACGATTCAGGTAAGTTGCATTGCACAGATCATAGTTCTTTGATAGAAATCGATACTCTTGTTTTTGAATATAATGAATCTATGATCTTAATGATTGATTGAAAGATTTGATCTTGGTTTTTGAATGTTCTCTTGATGTTTAGTGATGTTTTCGGAAGCCTAGAAATAGGTATATATGGTTTTGAATGCGTTACATAGCCTAAGTTTGGATTTTAAGACTCATAGAAAAACCCAGAAAAAATCTAGAATTCGCGTAGTTCGACAGGCATCGGTCCACCAGCGCCTTTGCCGACAAGGACCAATTCCCAAGAAAATCTTGATATTCGGCAGGCATCGGTCCACCGATGCCTCTGCCGAAGACCCTATAAGTTCACAGTGAGGTTCGGTCCACCTACACCTCCACCGACAGAGACTGATTTCTATACCATTTTGACCCTTCGGCAGGCTTCAATCCACCGACGCCTTTGCTGACCGACCTATAGTTTGCACATCGAACAGTGATTTCATATGGATGCTTAGATGGATGGTGTAGGGCTTCGGCCATTATTGTTGTTGGTTTCCGAAAGCAAGACATGACCATGGTGTGTCAATCTTGGTGTTCCAAGGTTCTTTTGACCCCCATCCCATCTTAGTTGATCCCCTGTAGTTGTGGACATGTGGTCATCTGTGATTGTTGTGTTGTGTGATAATGGATGGAAGCTGGTGAACGTATACTATCAGATTATCCGAGGGTATGGGCGCTCGGTTAGTTTCTGTTGTAGGCCTTCACTTGACATCCTTAATGTATTACATACTAGGTAGATGTCTATTGGTAAGTGTACCGGGAGGTGGAAATCTACGGAAAAACAACTGTGATGCCTCCGGACTGGGTTGACTATATACCTTGTGGGGTGAAAGGACCCTCAAAAAACTAGGGTAGGATGCTTGCGAGCGCCTATGCAGGTTCTCTACCCCTCCAGTATTGTACACTTGGAAATTAGCCGTATTGTATGGTAGCCTTCGTGCCATGGGTTAGCGCCCGAAACGGATAGGGGGTTTCGATAATTCCTTGGATACGTCCAAAATCGGCCATTGTCGTTGGAAGTGTGGTATGAGATCTACTTACTATTCGATGTTGATCTTAGTTCATTACATTGTGCATATCTATCATTTGTTACGTGTGATACTCATTGCATTCATCTTAGGTAATGTGAATGTCTTCACATCATTTCATATCATCTCATTAAGCTACTCATCTTTCACTATATTATGTTGGATTTATTATTGGATTATTATGGTGCTAACCCTTGTGATTGATTTCCATGAGAGGACGGGTGAACATTCCATTGTTTACTCACTGAGCATCATAAGCTCACGCAACGTTTTATGTTGTAGGATGGGAAGAAGAGGGACCTCTCTTGCTAGAGATGTCGCTGCTTGTGGACTTGACTTGCTGCTTTACCATGCTTTTCTTTTATTGCTTTTCACTCTCAAGGGAGTCAGGCTTGATTTATGTAGTTGTTATGCTTTGGGGATCCTGTAGACGTAGTTGTGGATTTGATTTGGTTTAGGCCCAGCTGAGGCCGTACATTGTTTCATTTACTTTTGTAATACTTTGGATTATTTTGTCGTAGTTACTTCCGCACTATGATCTTTATGAATGAAGGTATTATTATTACTTTTATATACTTATGTTGTCATAGCAATCCGCGGTCCAGTTGTGGATCCCGAAGGTCACACCTTGAGATCCGTGCAATTCCCTCATTGGAATTCATGCTACGGGTCTGGGGCATGACAGATTGGTATCAGAGAATAAGTTTTGCTCAGAGTATGGTTAATTACTGCTAAAGACTAGTAGCACTAGGTATCACATAGAAACTGAAGATTAGGTGGAGAAACATAAAAAGAACTATAGGATTTTGTGTTGCGTGCTATTGTTTGCTATTGTGATTATATGTATACTTTATTCTTACTAGGAGGTGTACCTTGTTGAGACCTTAATGGCTGTTCGAGTGTGTAGACGGTAGGAAAGAGGAGGAACGCGACCGTGGGGGAGAATTCAATTGAGGCTGATGCAGACCCACAGATGGCGAATGTATTTCAGATTTTGGGTGAGTTGGTTACTTACTAGCGTGAATAGATGGAGTGCCAGGCGGTGTTAGACGAGAGGAGGGTGCTGAGTACAGCGTGACTTGGCTTGAGAAATTCAAGAAGCTGACCCCACCGACGTACACAAGACCAGAGAGCCTCACTATGCAGAGGACTGGCTCCTTGATATAGAGAGCGTCTTCAGGACTATGGAGTGTCGGGAGCAGCAGCGTGTCCCTTGCTACTTTCCTACTGAAAATGGAAGCCCTTCATTGGTGGGAGATGATCGAGAGGAGCCTGACATCCGAGATGACGTGGAAGCACTTTCGTCTTCAGTTCCTGGAGAACTATCTACCAAGCAGCTATAGGAGGCGGATGGCTTCTGAGTTTATGCTACTTGAGTAGAGCACTCTCACAGTGGCCCAGTACGAGGACCGGTTCATGATGCAATCCAGATACACACCTCAGATGGTTGCTAATGAGGCAGACAAGGAAGCCAAGTTCGAGGAAGTTTTACGGCCCGCTATTAGATCCAGAGTTGTTCCTCAATGTCTGAAGATCTACACAGAAGTTCTGGAGTGTGCTAGGCATGTGGAGCGAGACATGGATAGATCTGCAGCACCGTGGGATCAGCCCAAGTCAGACAGGAGTGGCAATAGTGGCATGGGAGATACCATCCCTATCACTCTAGGCCATGCCGGGACAAGCAGCAGAGATCGGATTCTCGATGAGAGAGGACTTCTTCCAGAGATATGGCAGCACCTGCAGCGCCAACACGTGATGCACCACGTCAGCCCCTACCACCTCAGGATCAAATGTTCCCGGTGAGAGATAAAAGGATTTGCCACAACTGTGGCAAGGAAGGACCCTTCAGCAATTCTGCAGAGCACCGAGGAGAGAAGGATGGCCTATAGCTCAGCATGGTAGAGTTCATGCCCTGAGCGACGCTGAGGTTCCTCAAGATGACAGCGCAATGAATCCTGTGGTGGAAGGTACCATTCATCTGCTTCATACTCCTGTACATGTCATTTTTGACTCTGGTGCATCCCATTCATTTATCTCGACTAGTTGCATGGCTTTTCTGGGTTTACACCCTAGCGTTTTAGAGCATCCTCTGTGTATTGCCAACCCAGTTGGGGTATCGTGACTCTCCACCGAGTATGCAAAGCTTGTGTGGTGAGATTAGACGACCTTAACCTGGAGGCAGATCTTATTGTGTTAGATATGCCGGAGTTTGAAGTGATCCCTAGGATGGATTGGCTTTCAGCCTATCATGCCAGGATTAACTATTTTGAGAAATCGGTTCTGCTTCCTCTTCCTAGAGGCTGACGCTTGACTTTCTGTGGATCGGAGAAGAATCGCTATCAGTCCGACTTCCAATTTGCTATGGAAAGCGTTCAAAAGCTGTCCTTGGAGGATATTCCTGCGGTGAGACACTTCGGTCATGTATTCCAGGATATTTTGGGTTTACCACCTAAAAGGGAGGTAGATTTCTGCATAGAGCTTATTCCTGGTACCAGCCCCATTTTTCTTGCGAGTTACAGAATAGCACCGATCGAGATGCAAGAGTTGAAGGCTCAATTGGACGAGTTGATTGCCCTTGGTTTCATCAGGCCTAGTACATCACCTTGGGGAGTGTCAGTTATCTTTCTGAAGAAGAAGGATGATTGTCTTCGGCTTTGCATCGACTACAGACAGCTGAACCAAGTCGCAGTGAAGAACAAGTACCCGTTGCCGAGGATTGACGATTTGTTTGACCAGTTGAGACGAGCGCAGTACTTCTCGAAGATTGACTTGAGATCTGGATATCAACAGCTGAGGATTCGAGATGAAGATATTCAGAAGATGGCCTTTCGTACCTGATATGGTCACTTTGAGATCGTTATTAGGCCATTCGGATTGACGAACGCGCATGCAACCTCTATGGACCTTATGCACCGGGTGTTTCGATCTTTTCTTGATCGCTTTGTGGTGATTTTCGTGAATGATATTCTTGTGTATTCAAGATCTGTAGAGGAGCGCGAGGAGCATCTATAGATTGTTCTTCAGACCTTGTTTGACCAGCATTTGTATGCTAAATTGGAGAAGTGCGACTTCTGAAAGGAACATGTCAAATTTCTTGGGCTCGTGGTATCCAGAAATGATATTTCTGTGGATTCGGCCAAGGTGGAGGTAGTTCTTGGTTTGGAGCGACCTAAGAATTCTTCAGATATCAAGAGTTTCCTAGGTCTTGTAGGTTACTATAGAATATTTATCAAGGGATTCTCTTCGATTTCGGTGCCTTTGACTCGCTTGACTCGGAAGGAAGCCAAATTCATTTGGGATGAGAAGTGTGAAGCTGCTTTTGAGGAGCTGAAGAAGAGATTGACTCGCCACCTGTCATTGTTGTGCAAGTTGCATGACGGAAGATGGAAGTCTACATCGATGCGTCATTGCAAGGTTTGGGAGTTGTTTTGATGCAGGAGGGTCGTGTTGTGGCTTATGCTTCACAGCAACTTAAAGTTCATGAGCGCAACTGTAATAACCCAACCAAAATATAGGACTAATCTGTAATTAATATAAGTTTAGGAGTTAGTGTGTAATTAATTATAAAAATATAGGGGTTAATTTAAAATTTTAGTAAGTTAGTTACATATTTGACTTTGACTGTTTGTGATTGGTGGATTGCACTATAGGAAACTAAAGTGCTTCACACACAATCATAACTCTTTAACTTATAATGTGTGGCTAGGATCTTGTAGGAACTTTTAACTTAAATCAATGGCTTAGATTAAAAGACAGTAATAGAAACTTCCATAGGAGTTAGAAACTTGCTAGAACTCTAAGATTCAAATATAGAAACATAACCCAACTAGGAGAGCTAGGAATTCATCTAATGGCTTAGAATCTAATACATCCCAATAAAGGGACAGGATTAAAACTCAAAAACTAATCCTAATAGAACTAAGAGGTTTGCTGAATTACTATAAATAAGAGTCTTTGCTTGTTTCGAAAATCACAACAAATCCATGGAGCTAAGAAGGAGAGGAAAAAGTATAGCAGAGGTGAATTCTCTACTCCAACCCAGAAACATCAAGGTAAGTATTAGGATTAAACTTGTTCTATGATTTAAGTAGAGTTTCAAGTTTGTTTTTCAATCGTATGAAGTACGTTTTCAAAATTATATTAGTTTATAAAAGTCCTCAAATTAATCTAACTACTAATTTTTACTAATGTTTTCTTGAGTATTTTTATTGGGTTTTATTCCGAATTTAATATTAAGGAAGGTTACTTAAGGAAGAAAACTGATTTGAACTATAATTAGATCAGAATTCTGGAAAAACTGCCCAGAAGTTGCTGTCCGACGAATACTCGGCGAGTCGACTATGCGTCGAACCAGCCCAGAAGAACACTCGGTGAGTACTCAATGAGTCAAGCATGTGCCGAGACTCCTCTGTTAACCTTTGAGCCCCTGTTTTCACGCCGAGACGCTACTCGATGCGTCGTGGACACGTCGAGCATCACAGACAAGATTTTAAGCACCTGGTTTTGGCGCCGAGCAAATTCTCAATGAACCGAAAACGCGCCGAGCCAAACCTTGAGACCAAAACCCTAAAACCCATATTTTCTTACTGAAACCCCGGTGACTACTCAACGCACCGACCAACGAGCCGAGCACCTACCGAAAGCACACCGGCGACCCTTAGGCGCGCCGAAATCTGTAAAGTTGATTGTTTTGATTATATTGTTGCGAGCATGTGTATTTGATCTCATTAGACCAATTCTGATGTTAGTTATGCTTGATTATGCATGTTTCAATTACTTATACCCTGTTTGGACAGTTTTTCATACTTGTCAACGAACATGATATTTTGATATACATGTTTTTAAATGATTTTAACATGTCAAGCCTACTAAGTAGACTTATTACACACTGTACACAACAACTGCATGCTTAGTTAATGTGCACCCTATCACTTGCACTTCATACGCCTTAAGACCATGGATTTGGTTTATAAGTTTACACCCTTTGCATGTAAGTCCATACTACTGGATTTTTTAGGAAATTATGAGATTACTGTGATCTGAAAATCACAGTTTGTGAGGATACTTGCTTATACATCATTACATATTTATGGAGTTAAGGGACTAATCATCCCAATAGACCTTTTAAATTAATTATTTCCATGGTGAGGGAAGGTTCACATTGTGAAGCCCAATATCCAACTCATAAGAATTTAATGGTGAGGGAAGGTTCATATTTATGATGCCCAATATCTGAATCACAAGAGTGTAATTCTGTTAGTAGATCGGCTAATGTTTGATTCAAAAAGGAAAGTTCACATTCTGAGACCTTGGGCTAAGTCCCTAAGATCGGAAATAACTGAGGCGCTTATGACCTCTAGGTCGATGCTCCTAGAAACTATGATGCGAACATAGAATAATCTACTGTTTGAGCCATGTATTAGGAAATGAAGGTTCGCATTGTGAGGCATCCTTGGATAGTAAGATTAAGATTGAATGTGAATCATACACTAAATGAATATTATACAGCAAACATCATACATATTGCATATTAGATTGTTTTCAGTCACATGTGGTGATCTTACTTGCTAGGTGCACATCATGCATTAATAATTTAATCGCCCATTACATTGCCTATTTTTTCATGCTAATTACTCACATTGCATCATATTACATGTTTGTATATATCTTATACATACTTAAATGTTCAGCATGTTATACTTGCATATTAACTCATATCTCATGAATTACTCATTATTGTTCTACGGATTATCATTGAAGAGTGGCCATAGCCCTACTTCAAATTATAAACCTTGTTTGACTGTTTACTTACTGAGCTAAGTGTAGCTAACGCTATCGAGCACAATATATTTTAGGACACATGGACCATGAGGATCAAGGTGGAGAACAAGAATGTTTTGAAGATTTTAACAATAATTAGAATTTTATTCGATTATTAGATCTTGTAGTAGGGTTTTCAATCAATATAAATTTCAGTACTTAGTTAAATAGGTTAGTTAATAGGGATTTGATTTAAAAGCATGAGACTAGTTTTATTTTACTTTTCGTTGTTTTCTGTTTGAAGGATGTTATGTGATGGAATTTATTTTTATAATATTACTTTTCTATACTTAATCTTATATAATATCCTTCTTAATTAAATGATATTTGGCTACATATCGTTTATCCACTCCCATCTGGATATGGGGTGAGAGTTGCAAACTAGATTTGGGGATTCCAATGAGATCTCTAGATTTGGTTCATGACAGTAACTACCCTACTCATGATTAAGAGTTGGCCGCCGTCGTTATCGCTTTGAAGCATTGGAAGCACTACCTGTATGGAGAGGAGTTCGAGCTGTTTTCAAAGCATAAAAGCTTGAAATATTTTCACTCAGAAAGATCTGAATATGCGCTTGAGGAGGTTGTTAGAGCTTGTGGCTGATTACATTTCGACGCTTAGCTACCATCCTAGGAAGGCTAACGTGGTGGCAGACGCTTTGAGCCGCAGACCGCGTGGAGTTCTTGCGCAGTTGATGAGGTAGGAGTGCAGAATTCAGGAGATTATTTCAGACTTGAGAGTCTAGCCTTCAGATCGGCAGTGTGATGGTTACTTGTTCAACCTTGTGGCCAAGCCATCACTAGAGCAGCAGATTGCAGAGCTTCAGAAGAACGATTTGGATCTACTTGCACTTGCAGCAGACAATAGCAAGCCAAAGTTGATTGTACATCCAGATGATTTGATCAGATTTCGAGGCAGAATTTGTGTTCCAGACGATGAGAACGTCAAGAAGGAGATCTTGGACGAGGCACATAAGTCGCATTACTCCATTCATCTGGGGAGCATGAAGATGTATAGAGATCTACATCAGAATTACTGGTGGCTAGGTATGAAGAAAGAGATCGCTCAATATGTGGCACGGTGTCTCACTTGTCAACAGGCGAAAGCCAAGCACATGCGATCAACAGGACTTTTACAACCGTTGCCGATTGTAGAATGGAAGTGGGAGCATATCACCATGGATTTCATGATCAGACTACCGAAGAATCGCGGGAGTTTGGATTCAATTTGGGTGATCATTGATTGATTGACCAAATCTACTCACTTTCTACCGGTTCGAACTTTTGCTACAGTCGAGGAGATTGCTAGACTATACGTTCGTGAGATCTTGTGACTACACGGAGTTCCTATCAGCATTGTATCAGATCGTGGGTCTTTGTTCACTTCCAGATTTTGGGAAGCATTGCAGAAGGATTTGGGTATGATACTTGACTTCAACACCGCATACACCCGCAGACGGATGGTCAGATTGAGAGAGTCAACCAGATCCTTGAGGACATGTTGCGAACTTTCATGATGGATTTCTAAGGTAGTTGGGGAGAGCATCTACCATTGCTGGAGTTTTCATATAACAACAGTTTTCAAGCGAGTATAGGCATGGCACCTTTCGAAGCTTCGTATGGTCGGCCATGTCATTCACCTGTGTGCTAGTCAGAAGTGGGAGAGGATAGCATTCTTGGACAACAGAGCTTTGAGAAAGTGAAACTTATTCGGGAGAGACTAAAGGCAGCTCAAAGTAGGAAGAAGAGCTATGCAGACAAGAGATGGCGAGAGCTAAAGTTTGCGGTTGGAGATTGCATATTTCTCAAGGTTTCACCATGGAAGGGAGTTATGCATTTCGGCAAGAAAGGAAAGTTAGCACCTCGTTTTGTTGGACCCTTCGAGATACTCAAGCGTATCGGATGTGTTGCTTATCGAGTGGCTTTACCGCCTCAGTTGTCGGCAAATTATGACGTCTTTCACGTGCCACTTCTATGGAAATACGAGCCAGTTCCTTTACACGTGCTTGATTGGACGTAGTAAGAGCTTCAAGAAGACGTCACTTATGTTGAGAAGCCGATGTGAATTCTAGATCACAAGGAACAAGTGTTGCGGACAAAGACGATACCATTGGTGAAGATTCAATGGGGACATCATAACGAGAGAGAAGCTTCTTGGGAGCGAGAGTCAGAGATTCGGAAACACTACCCATGTTTGTTCGCGAAGTAAGGTACACAATTTCTGGGATGAAATTCTTTTAAGGGAGGTAGGTTGTAATGACCTAATCCACTAAGAGAACACCCATATTTAATGGTTTGAATTTTCTGCATTTAATGACAATTTCTATATTTATTTGATATAAATATATGTTATATTATCAATCTAATCGGATAACAATGTATTACTATTTATTTGTTTGGGGTTCTTTTGATATTATGATAAGTATGGGGTATTGATTTGAATATGATCAAATCAATCAAGTGTTTCTGTTTCAAAGGCACGACCCAAAGGGGACATGCATATCGTTTTGGAAGTTTTTCCTTGAGTTTTGGCAATAGGGTTAAAGAGAATTAGGGTTCTCATTCCCATCCTATTGTTTGGATTTCTAAATTTGAGTTTTAGAGAATTGCTGGAGAGAACAAAAGAAGAAGAAGGAGGAGATTTCGTGGAGAACATTGAAGCCAAAGCTCGTGGAAGTGTTGATCATTACAGCCCTTATTCTCACGACGAAGAGCGTTCCTGAGAATGTTTAGAGACTCTAATCGATTCAGTTAAGTTACATTGGGGTGAATCTAATGAATGTATGATCTTAATGATTGATTGAATGATTTGATCTTATTAGAATGATTTTTGAATGTTATCTTGATGTTTACTGATGTTTTCGGAAGCCTAGAAGTAGTTATATGTGGTTTTTAATGCATTAGATAGCCTAAGTTTGGATTTTGAGACTCATAGAAAAACACAGAAAAAATCCAGAATTCGCGCAGTTCGGTAGGCATCGGTCCACCGACGTCGCTGCCAACAGAGACCAATTCCAAGGAAAATCTTGCAATTCGGCAGGCATCGGTCCACCGACGACTCTGCCGAAGACCTTGTACGTTCACAGTGAGATTCAGTCCACCGACACCTCCACTAACAGAGACTGATTTCTAGACCATTTTGACCCTTCGGCAGGCTTCGGTCCACTGAAGCCTCTGCCGACCGACCAGTAGTTTGCACAGTGAACAGTGATTTCGTGTGGATGACTTAGATGGATGGTGTAGGGCTTCGACCATTGTTGTTGTTGATTTTCGGAAGCAAGACATGACCAGGGTGTGTCAATCTTGGTGTTCCGAGGTTCTTGTGACGACCATCCCATCTTAGTTGATCCCTTGTAGTTGTGGACATGTAATAATCTTTGATTGTTGTGTTGTGTGATAATGGATGAAAGCTGGTGAACGTATACAATCAGATTATCTGAGTGTATGGGCGTTCAGTTAGTTTCTATTGTAGGCCTTCACTTGATATCCTCTTAATGTATTACATACTATGTAGATGTCTATTGTTAAGTGTACCGGGAGGTGGAAATATACGAAGAAACAACTACGATGCCTCCCAACGGGGTTGACTATATACCTTGTGGGTGAAAGGACCCAAAACAAATTAGGGTAGGATGCTTGCGAGCGCCTATGTAGGTTCGCCACCCCTCGTGTATTGTACACTCAAAAATTAGCCGTACTGTATGATAGCCTTCGTGCCATGGGTTAGCGCCAGGAACAGAGAAAGGATTTTGTTAATTCCTTGGATACGTCCTAAATAGGTCATTGTCGTTGGAAGTGTGGTATGAGATCTACTTACCATGCGATGTTGATCTTAGTTCATTACATTGTGCATATCTATAATTTCTTGCGTGTGATACTCATTGCATTCATCTTAGGTCATGTGAATGTCTTCACATCATTTCATATCATCTCATTAAGCTACTAATCTTTCACTGTATTATGTTGGATTTATTATTGGATTATTACGGTACTAACCCTTGTGATTGATTTCCATGAAAGGGCAAGTTAACATTCCATTGCTTACTTACTGAGCATCATAAGCTCATGCAACGTTTTATGTTATAGGATGGGAAGAAGATGGACCACTCTAGTTGGAGATGTCGCTGCTTGTCGACTTGACTTTCAGCTTTACCATGCTTTTCTTTTTTTGCTTTTCACTCTCGAGGGAGTCAAACTAGATTTATGTAGTTGTTATGCTTTGAGGTTCCTGTGGACATAGTTGTGGATTTGATTTGGTTTTAGGCCCAACTGAGGCCGTACATTGTTTCATTTACTTTTGTTAGACTTTGGATTATTATGTCATAGTTACTTCCGCACACTGATCTTTAGGAATGAAAGTATTATTATTACTTTTATTTTCTTATGTTGTGGATCCCGAAGGTCTCACCTTGAAATCCGTGCAATTCCCTCATTGGGATTCCTGCTACGGGTCTGGGGCATGACAAAAATGGTATGCCGGCAAGCATCGGTACACTGGTGGTGATGCCGACCAAAGATGAAAAACAGATAGACACGTCCATCAGCAGGCAACGGTACACTGGTGGTGATACCGACAAGGACATCACTTACACTATACTAACCCCACCGGCAAGCACTGTCACATCGGTGGTGCTGTCGACAGGTTTATATCAGGGGTACAGGTGTATGATTTTAAGTTGTTTGGTTGGGGGTTTGTGCCAAGTGAATATAATATGGTCTTTTGGAATCAAAGGAAGGCCAATGGACTTGGATCCACCTGCGTGATACCAACTTTGATCTCTGTGGCACACATTATCCTACAAACTCGTCCTTGACATGGAATTGCGACTCCATGTGCTTGGTGATTGGAACATGGACTACAGATTTTTTTGGTATGGTTTATATTCATGGAAAGGGTACTAGTGATGACATCAGTCAGCTTATTCGTGTGTATAGGTGCACGGATAGCTTCCAAAGGATGTTATCACTGGAAACCCTACAGATATTTTGAAAGGATATCCATGATGGCATCAGGCGGAGTATTCGTGTGTATGGCCTACAGACAGCTTCGAAGGATGTTATCACTAGAGATCCTACTGATACTAGAACTGATTAGCTTGTCCGGGCAACGACGGATAAAGCGGTTAATTGATTAGCTTGTCCGGTTTACCGGGCAGCGACGGATAAAGTTGTGAACTGATTAGTTCCATGCATACTCGATTGATGTGAATTGTTATGTGATCTTAGGAGGAGAAGTCATGGGATTCCTTCCAAGGTTCCCTAAACGTTGACTATACACCTGTGGGTTGAAATCCCCACATAAACTAGTAAGGATCACCTACAGGGCTCCGTAAGGTTGACTATACCTATGGGATAGCCCCCATTTAAATAAGGGTAAGATTCAACGAAGTCTTATACGGTTGGCTATACCTTGAGTATGACGCTCATAATATCAACAAGTGGTGGCCTTCGTACAATAGGTTAGCGCCCAGACCGAAGAGAGGGGCATCCGGCTATTTCTGGTGACCGATGTCCCAAATTGGTTCTTGATTATGAAGCTGCAATTGAGGGGCACTTAACATGATACATTAACTTTGTCCATAACGTTGGACATTCACATATGTATTCTCTTATTTGAGCATGCCATATAAGGCATTTGTTTGATACACACCCATCTCATTCTCCATCTCATTCATTTATCTTCATATGTCATGATTACTCTTTACATTAATTATCGATTACTGTATTTGATTTCATACTATGATATTTCATGAGGATTGGTGACAGATGTGGTCTTACTAAGCATTCCAAGCTCATGGGACTTATTATGTTACAAGTTGAGATTTTTTTAGGATGGACATGGGCTAGTTGTTGAATCTGATTTCATTTCATTGGAACAATACGTTTATGTTTCATGGCTAATTTGGATGTAATAGGATTGAGTCTTGTACTTAATTCCTCTATTTATATCGAGTTGATGACTCTTCTGAAGTCAGTATGATGTAACAAATTTTATTTATCTTCCGCACTCTGAGCTTTAATGAAAGTAATCTTCATTACTTTTATTATTTGGTTTTGATATGATGATCCACGTTCCACGGTTGGAACTCAAAGGTCTCACCTCGAGATCCGTGTCGCCCGCATAGGGATTTGTGCAATGGGTTTTGTGACATGACAGATTATTATCAGAGCTTAAGATTTACCTAAGTGTCTAAGTTTGTCTAAGTTTAAAAGGCTAGAGAACTTAGTGGTCACGTAAAAATCTGAAGTTAGGAAGAAGGAGCATAGACATTAGAATTAGGAACTGTTTGTTGATTGATGTGTGATGACATGCCCTGATTTGATGCTTGAATAAATTGCATATTTACATGATTATTAGAAGTGAGAAGGTGGAGTAGGTATTTTAGTGTCCTTTCTTGCAGCCTTGTACCAATCCTGTTGAGTGAGCTCTATTAACCTAAAATGGTGGGAGTGTGATCCTAACTTTCCTTCTAGATTATGGGATTAATGTAGTTGTAGATACATGCATCCTTAAACTTTAGATCGATGGTTAGTGAACACAGAAAGAGAGAGAGAGAGAGAGAGATCACTGACTTACTAATTACCATTTAGGAACTATGGTTGTGATTCTCCATTCCAAAGGATTAGAGACTAGTAGATCCCACATATAAATTACTGTCCTTTATGCTCCACAAGTTGGGACATGTTTGCTTGTTCATGGAGTATGTGAACTTTGCCTTCAAGATTCACTTAGGATTATGTGATAAATCATAAGATAAGTGTATGATTAATGGTATGAGATCCGATGATTATATTGTGATATATTGGAATTAATTCTAGTTTATGTCTTGTAAGCATTATGTGTGAAGTAGATCAATATTACTGTCAACACTCCTAGGGTCGTTGTAATCAAATTGTGAAGTATTAGAGTAAGATCTATAGTTTATGTGAAAGATATGTTAATTGATAGTCTCTTTTCATGGAAAAATATGGATCGTTGAATGTACTTAAATGAAATCATGTACACATAAAATTTAATGATGTAGGAAATAGTAAAGAACTTGTTGGTGTAATATAGTATGCAACATTTACTTTGAATAATCATGTGATGGAAATGCATGGATGGAATGCTAGTGATGTCTCCTTACAGATTATTCGTGCGTATAGGCACATGGATGATTTCTGAAGGTGGTATCACTAGAAATTTCAGGATGTATGGATGTCACGCCCCAGATCCCGTGACACGATTCCCAGTGAGGGATAGCAAGAATCTCGAGGTGAGACCTTCGGGGTCCACACCTGGACCGCGGATTGCTACCAAACCACAAGTGAAATAAAAGTAACAACTACCTTTATTAATCAATGATCAGAGTGCGGAAGTTAAAACAACAAAACAACAAAATAAACTATAAATCTAATAGTCAATGATTTCAACTGAGTCATGACCTACCAATCCCACTAACCAATGTGACCTAACAAAACTATTACATCTCTAAGCTCTCGCAGGAGCACAAAATTAAAAACAATAAATGAAACAAGTACACGTCAGGCAGCACATCAAAGTCCGCTCTCATCCATCCACATATGTTATCAAAACAGTTAAGTAATTGTCAACAAATACCGTAAGAGATATAATACGAACAAGCACGTTCAATTTATATGATGAGATGAAATGAAGTGAATGAATCAGACAGATGCTCTAAATTTCTGCTCCAACAGAAGAATACAATAAATGATGAGATGTAATGAATGTACTAGGCAATGTAGCCTGTTAAGTGCCCCTCATGTCACTTCTCGAATTGAACCAAGTAATTTTGGGACATAGGTCACCAGGAGTAGCAAGATACCCCTCACTTCGTTCCAAGCGCTAACCCATGGTACGAAAGCCACCATGTATGCTAGTTTAGAGTATAAGTTACTCATGAAGTTCCACCGATTTGCTAGTTTTAAATGCACTGCACCCAGAGAGTTCCGCCCAATGCTAGTTTAGAGTGTTACCAAACTCAAGGAATTCCACCCACCAACAACCACTTCCAGGCACACTTAGAAGTTACACAACCCAGCATGATATGCATTATAAAATTGAGAACCAAAGTATAGTCATCAACAGAAACTATCCATGCGCCAATACACGTGGAAAATCCGATTGGATGCTATCATAAGATTTCCAAGTGATCCCACAAAAAACCAATCCCAAAACAGAGTATTCCAACTCCAAGTGTTCAAGTTCCAAGGAGGGATGATGGTCACCATGAATCATGGAATGCCAAGTTAACTCCCAACAGGTAGGCTAAATGCCTTCTGGTAAACTTGACTCCGAAAACCAATTTCCAAACCATGGCATAAGCCCCACATCATCTGCCTTGGTAGTCCACAAGGTCACATATTTCTGTGCATTTCATTGGGCCTTCGGTGGAGTGGTCAGTGGACCGAGGCCTACTGAAGTGCTAATTTGAACTATATTATAGATACTGTCAGTGGACCTACCAGTGAACCAAAGCCTACCAAAAATACTCTGTAATTTTGCAGGTGTTTAGTGGAGTGCTTGGTGGACCGGTGCCCACCGAATGTCAATTTATAACTAAAAAGTGGTCTCTGTCGATAGGCTCACTGGTGGATCGGTGCCTACAGACCAGTGGTATTTCTAGGCAGTTTTCCAGTTTTTTGGAAAACAAACTACGATCTCACAATTCGATTTCTTTCGATTCTAAGGTCCATCTAACATTGAAATAACGTGTTTAAACATACACAAACCTTTTCCAAACATATTTCTCACATACAAGCAAGATTATATACGATTAAAACATGGACGCGTTTAAACCCAAATATGAATTCCTAATCACAAATTCACGATCACATGCAAGAAACTAATACATATGAATCTAATCACATAAGAAGATTATACAGTGGATTACAAGTTACAACGTTTGATATCCGATTTGTGTGCTTTTCCTTCACTAGTTTCTCCTTCCTTCCTTCCTCTTGCCTCTTCTCTCTTTCTCAGATCTACTCTTGACCTCTCTTCTCCCTCTTTCTCTTATTTCTCTTCTCTTCTATGAACCCAAACCCTAGTCTTTCAACCCAAAACACTATTCACGTTCTAGACAAAACCTTAACTTTTTTTTCTATTTTCTATTCTCACCCACATCACTTTCTAAACTTCTCTAAACCTTCCACAAGCATAACCCAACAGATTAGGTAACCTCCCTTCCACTCTCCCGCTTTCTAACACACACCCCACCATTCCCATACGTTTATGATTTTGAATTCAACTTTGATAATTTCCAATGCTACCCCATACTTCTCTCTTATTACATTATAACCCCCAACCCAATTTTATATTCTTGTTTTAAAACTCACCCATTAATCTAATTGTCTTACAATTCCACACCATTAATTCTAGGTCCACACAATCTGATCTGGACTTGGCCCACTAACCCAATTCCAAAGCCTAACTAAATAACTTAATCACGTTACAACACTTCACTATCCATTAATTATGGTTTGCCCCATTTCTATACTTACCTTGACACCTTGTCACCATCAATTAGAATTCAAACCCAGTTATATTTAATTAACTTCGTTAATTAATTTACACACTAATTAATATAATTAGATTTTCGGGTCCGGGTCACTACAGTGGAAGGATATCCCATGTTATCGATTGATTTACAAAGCATAAATATAAATTTGAAATATATTATGATCAATTGGATTATAAAGCATTATGTTGAACTGTATTTTGCTTTAATGGATTGAATCATGAATGCTTCAATTTGGATTTTGTTCTATGGTAAACAAGTGTGTCATGAATGCATAATAACATAAACTTTTACTATTTCTAGTATGTTGTTAGATTGCCTAGGGTGAAGAAAACTTAGACACGAATATCAAGATTCACATGGTGCAATCTCGTGTTTTGTGTTGTGTGCATAACATGATCATATGATTACTTATTTTAATTGTTGTGATTAATGTAGATGTAGATACATTTGGATGTACACTTAGATATTTTGATTGAACTGTAGATGGCCGAGAGACAGGGAAGGGTAGTAGGTGAGAACTCATATGTAGAGGAAGGGGTGGATCCCTTGATAACAAGTTTTCATAAGATCCTAGGAGACCTGGATAAACTAATTCAAGAGGAGCAAGAGAGGTGGCAGGTCACCCAAGGTGATGAGAATAGGAAGTAGATTGATAGAGGCAAGAGTAAGACCTTTAGGCCAATGGAACAATATAGGTAGAGAAACTTTGAGAAGAAGTGTAAGAGTTTAGAGAGACCTATGTGTTTCAAGTGTGGGAAAGAGGGACACTTTCAGAGGTTTTGCCTAGAGCCATTGAGGCAAGACGGAGAGCACGGCTCAGCGAAGAGGCAGAAAGTTATGGAGATTCTGGTTAAACCTGTGACCCTTGTTATGACACCACCTCAGCCACAACCACGTCCGCCGCCAAGGTGCTTTAACTGTGGGAGGTTGGAACATATACAAAGGTATTATCGACAACCGTTGAAGAAAAAGATTGGACTGGGTTTGGTCAACGAAAAGATTCCATAAACAGGAGGAATAGAGGACTAGGGAGATAATGCTGACAGTAAAGGTGCACAAATCGCACACACTTTGTTTAACCGAATATATTTCGATCGCATGAATTATGTGAATTTGGTATGGGTATGGCATACATTCAAATGCATGCTAAACTTGAGAATTCCATAATTGAAGCATAACAGACTCTAGAAATGGGTATTCTAGAAAGCTAGTATGGCAAATTTTGGGGATGAAATTTTCTGAAGGGGGAAGACTGTAATGACCTGAAACTAGAAAATCTCTACAATAACTTGGTTGTAGTTATTTAAATTTATTAAATAAGTTTGGAAGAAAAACTGGACCCTTATTTGAATTATTGACAAATAGTAATAATAATATGTTTAAATAAGCTGGGCTTGGACTGCATTAATGGGCTTGGTCCAGAGATCGTGTGGACCCAGAATTGACCCAAGGTTAAATCAGTAATTTATACTAGGTTCAATTTAGAAGAGAAGGTAAGTGGATCCTAATATCCTAAACACAATAACTAATATTTCTAAATGATAATAATTATCAAAATGAATTTATACAAATTTGTTGGTAATTTCCCTAAAATTGATGGTGATGATTCATAGGCTAAATAGAGCATTGGGTTAATTATCAAATAAATATATTGTGTTGGGGTTAAAGTGTAATAAGAGTGAATTATGAGGGAAGAATCTTTAAGTATAAAACTTAGTTCAAAAAGTGGAAACGCATGTGGGATCGTGGATTGGAATGTGTGGAAGATGGAAGGGAGTTTCCATAATCCCCTCCCTCACCTTCCATCTCATAAGACATAAGTTAGGAGAGTTCCTTGTGGGTGATTAGGAAGAAGAAGGGGAAAGAGGAAAAAGAGAAGAAATGAAGAAGAAAAAGTGAAGAAGGAAGATAATCGGGCTAGGTCTCATATTGGAACAAGCTTTGTAAGTCCATTTTCGGTATGATTTTTCATAAATTTCATGGTTGTTTCTCCTATTCGTGAAAGTGTTTTCAAATGCATGATGATTTGATTTGTTTATCCAAGATGATGCTTCGAGTATTTTAAAGTGATTTCTTTATGTGTTAAATGTTCAAATTTAATTTATATATTTCTAGAACGAAATGTAATGAAATCATGATCTTTAGTTGTGTCCAAAATTACCTAGAATCGTAACCCGTCAACAGGCACCGGTACACCGATGGTGCTACCGATAGGGATGGAATTAGGCATAAAATGGTCTGTCGACAAGCACTAGTACACCAATGGTGCTACTGACAGAAGAAGAAAAACATAGTGACATATGCATCGGCAAGTACTAGTACATTGGTGGTGGTGCTGCCGACAAGGACACGATTTACACAGTACTAACCCCACTGGCAGGCACCAGCATACCGATAGTGTTGCCGACAGAGTTATATCAGGGGTACAGGTATATGATTTTAGGTGGTTTGGTTTAAGGGTTTGTGCCAAGTGAATATAATATGGTCTTTTGGAATCAAAGGAAGGTCAATGGTCTTCGATCCACCTACGGGGTACCGACTTTGATCTCCGTGGCACACCTTACCCTACAGACTAGACCTTGAATTGGGGTTTCTACTCCATGTGTTTGGTGATTGGAACATGGACTATAGAATTGTTTTGTTCTGGTTCGTGATCATGGAAAGGGTACCTGGGATGATATCCGGCGGATTATTCGTGTGTATGGGCCCACAAATAGCTTCCGAAGAATGTTATCAGTGGAAACCCTACGGATATGTGGAAAGCATACCCGTGATGGCATCCAGCGGATTATTCGTGTGTATGGGTGCACGAATAGCTTCCGAAGGATGTTATTACTGAAAATATTACTGATACGGGAACTGATTAGCTTGTCCGGTCAACGGGGCAGCAATGGATGGAGTTGTTAATTGATTAGCTTGTCCGGTCAACCAGGCAGCAACGGATGGAGTTGTGAACTGATTAGTTTCATGCATACTAGGTTGATGTGAATTGTTAAGTGAGCCCGAGAGGAGAAGTCGGAGGATTCCTTGCGAGGTTCCCTAAAGGTTGACTATACAATTGTAGGATGAAATCCCCACTTAAACTAGTAAGGATCACCTACAGGGTTCCTTAAGGTTGACTATACATATGGGATAGCCCACATTTAAAATAAGGGTACGATTCAGCAAAGTCTTATACAGTTTGAAATACCTTGAGTATGATACTCATAAAATCAGCAAGTGGTGACCTTCGTACCATAGGTTAGCATCCGGAACGAAGAGAAGGACATCCGGATGTTCCTGGTGACCTATGTCCTGAATTGGTTCTTGATTTTGAAGCAGTAATTGAGGGCCACTTAACTTGATACATTATTTTAGTTCATAACATTGCACATCCACATGTATTCTTTTCATTGAGCATGCCATATAGAGCATTTTTTTGATACACTCATCTCATATTCCATCTCATTCATTTATCTTCATATGTCATCATTACTCTTTAAGTTAATTGACGATATTGTATTTGATTTCATACTATGATATTTCATGATGAATGGTGACAGGTATGGTCTTACTGGGCATTCCAAGCTCACGTGACTTATTATGTTGCTGGTTGAGATTTGTTGAAGATGGACATGGGCTAGTTGTTGAATCTGATTTTATTTTGTTTGAACAATAAGTTTATGTTTCATGGCTGATTTGGATGTAATTAGATTAAGTCTTGTATTTAATTCCTTTATTTATACGGAGTTTATGACTCATCTAAATTCAGTATGATGTAACAAATTTTATTTAGCTTCCGCACTTTGAGTTTTAATGAAAATGTTCTTCATTACTATTATTATTTGGTTTTGATACGGTGATCTGCATTCCATGGTTGGAACCCGAAGGTCTTACCTCAAGATCCATGTTGCTTACATAGGGATTTGTGCCATGGGTTTTGGGGTGTGACAGGTGTCCTCCACCTCAACAAACACTTTAGCAAAGAGTAGCCTAGAGCCATCATCAGTGGCCTGATCCAAGGAGATAAGAAGACCTACTACATTGGCAATATAGCTCAGTTCTTGTGTTGTCCAATACTTAAAAGGAACATTGCACAGTTTAATCCAAATAGGAACCCTTGTAATTGCAAATTTCTCAATTGTCGTGCCAGGCTCCCAAGGTCTAAGCACAAGCAGTTTTCTTGTAATGTGCCAAGGACCCCCCTTCAAAAATTGTTTCTCTCAGTTTTGCATCTAAAAACTTGAACAAAAAGAAAGTATTAGATAATCCAATCATAGAAACTAAGTTACCTCTACCCCCAGTGTCACGCCCCAAATCCGAGATATAGGATCTCGAGGATTTCCAAGGGAATAACCTTCGCATCCAATGTACTGATGTGGATAGTCATTCACAATAATACAACCATCACATGGTTAATCAGAGTTAACAACATAAACCAGCGGAAGTCTGTACAAATTAAAACTTTTAACTTAACTAATACCAGTTAAACTCAATCCCACATAATCAAGGAAATATCTAATCTATTACAACTTCAATGCCCCCTTGGGTCAAAACCAATGTTATTAGTAAAAACATAATAAAATCCATTCCATAGTTCTCTAAGTATCTGAAAACAAAAGTCATTTCTAGCAAAGGTCCATCTCCCAATCCACTTCTCAATCGAACTGATTACCTATTTCAACTTAAGGATGAGCCACAGGCCAAAAGGAAAATCCAAAGAAATTACAATAATTATTTCCATAGATGTATAACAATATAGATTAATTCACACAATTTCACCCAACGGATAATACATCATTCACAGTGTATTAGCATGCTCATTATCATATTAAACATACTATTCAATAAGTACTTCATATAACACATTGTAATTGCATTACATTTCAGTAATAATTATCACTCATATAATCCCATTATATCTGATAATAACACACATAGTCATATCATACCATAACTAATTATCCACATGGTCCCACCATGATAAATCATAAGGTTCACATGATCTCATCATGCATTAACACCTAATCCAGATGGTCCCCCGTGGCTCAACACAGTCAACATGATCCCATCATGCACTAACATTCACATCACATGGTCGCACCATACCTCAACATACAATCCGCATGGTCCCACCATGTCTCAAAACACAGTTCACATTACCACACGCATTACAACCAATCCTCAATGAAAATACACACAAACATTCACTTCAAGTCAAACATATTCAATGAATAATGAAGTATGACAGGATGCAAGTATGCACAATGAAATGCAGATGATGATGAATATGCAATGCAGGGGTAATTAGGCTTAGCCTAATCACAAGCTCATTCAACAATCAATCCATTCTTTAAGGGACTTGCACCCACGGTAGAATGCCACCATTCCATTCTTTAAGGGACCTGCACCTCATGGTAGAATGCCACCATTCCATTCTTTAAGGGACTTGCACCTTATAGTAGAATACACCAGTAAGACCTTTTCTTGAAGGGACTTTCACATCATGGACGAATACAACAGTACACTTATTCTTTAAAGGACTTTCACCACACGGAAGAATACACCAGTATACTTATTCTAGGGTGAGCTCACATAGAGTCACACCCCATCATAATGTTAACTAGTGGATGCTCCTAGTAGCACTCACAAGCCACTCATAACCAGACACATAGTCAATTATATTGAGTTCTAGTGGATACTCCTAGTACCACTCACAAACCATTCATAACCAAACACATAGTCAATTACATAGACTTCTAGTGGACACTCCCAGCACCACTCACAGACCATTCATAACCAGACACATATTCTACACATTGACTTCCAGTGGATACTCCTAGCACCACTCACAAACCATTCATAACCAAACACATAGTCAATTACATTGACTTCCAGTGGATACACCCAATACCACTTATACATCACACACATATTAGACATCAGAATCAATCACAAGACAGACCAGTGGTTGCTACTAGCACCACTCATACAATTCAATTCTCTACACTATCATCACTAACCTTCCTAAACTCATCTTACAATCAACTCTCTATATCCGAACTCTTTAATGTTATATTTCTATCATATCATGTTCAGAACTGCCATATTTTACTGAAAATCAAATCTATCATACACCTCACATCATGTGGCTGTAACCATTCATTTTGCAGGCCAACTAACCTCACACACATGTCCAAATCATCATATGGGAGCTTCCCATAAAATTTGGGGTCATTTGGAGTTCGGTAGATGCTCAGTACTTGCCGAGGTTCCTACCGAGATTCTCGGTACATCTCCTGTCGAGACTCAGTAGATTGTCCAGAGAGTTATCCAAAGTTCTGGGGATTTTTGGTAGATGTTCGGTATCTGCTGAGGATCTACCAGTAGTGACCCTAACCCTACCATTTAATTTAACTATTAAATGGTAGTTCATCCTAATTAATACTTTAGGAGTAAAATTGATATTAAAAGGGCCAGAATGGACCTATGTGTAGTTATGATAACTTAATGATTAATTGTGTTATTATGTAATTTAGGTGTAATGGGGTTGGACCCAACCCAACTAAATTAGAAGACAAGAGGGCTGGACGAATAGGCCCATTGGGCTAAACCTAAGGGCATATTAGACATTTACTATCTAATTTGAATTGGAGAGATGGAGATAATGGGTTATCCCACTAACACGCGTACAATCTTGGGAGAGAGAAAGTGTGTTCCATATGATCAAACGAAGATAGGGAAAAGGGTTTGCAGATATCTGGTTTGGGAAAAAGAAGAAGAAGGAAAAGAAGATTGGTGATCTTTGTTGCCGGAAATCTATCTACATCAGATCTACGTAAACGAGGTAGGGATTCCTGCATTTCGATGGTAACTTTCTTTATGAATGACTTCAATGCTATACATATAGGAAGGGTTGTATGATTTGCTCATTTAGCATGTTAGATCTAATCTAGAGAAAATGGTAGGAATGATGCTATGATGTTTTTTCATATGATCTATGGTGCTGATGTGTTTACTATGCCGCTTTGTATTTTTAAGATCCATGTTCATATAGTTTTAGATCTATAGTTGATTGTCTGTTAAGTAACTGTTTAGATCTGTGAAAATGAACTAGTTGTTTGGGATTTATGTGTAGGCTTTAGAGACTGATTTGTGATGATTAATACATTAGAAATCACTAGGTTTGAGTAGAGGCACAAAGCCCTAGAAGAAACTCAGAAAATGGCTAAATTTATACGTTCGGTAGCAGTCTCTGCAGCTACCGAAAATGCCCAAAACAGTGTGTTCTCTGGACATGCTACCGAGCTTCTCGATAGGATATTCGGCAACTACCGAGCAGCTACCGAAATCACAAAAAATGTGTGCTCTCTAGACCAGCTACCGACCTCTACAGCTGAGCTACTAAGCCCCTCGGTAGGAGACTCGACAGCTACCGAGGTCTAATGAACCTCAAATTTTAAGAGGGCAATTCTCATTGAGTTGTGCACATGCCTATATGGATGATTTGTGTACAAAAGGTCTAGAATTGGACGAATTATAAAAAGTGTAGGAGAAGGTCCAAAACTCAAGATTTTCGGACTGATTGGAATGGTATATGAGGTATTATCAACTCAAAGGTTTTGGATATGGTCTTAGGACCTCAATATAAGATTAGTATGGTTAGAATGGGCCATGTAGGACTAGATTGGGTGATTAGTTCTTTTAGCATCCAATGTTGACCTAGGTTTGACTTAGGTATAACTTATGTTTGAATTTGATGATGTTGACTTGAATGACTGCTTGAGGGTACTGTGAGTATCCAAGACTGTGTATGATGTTTGTGTTGATTGACTTGAAATTATGGTGTGAATAGGTGAGTTTCCACCGTGGGTGAAAGTCCCTAAAGGAAATGCATGGTAAGGGTATATTCCAATGTGGATGAAAGTCCCTAAAGGAAAGATTTGGTATGAATGTATTCCACTGTGGATGAGAGTCCCTAAAGGAAGGTCTGGTTATAGGTGAGCTTCCACCATGGGTGCAAGTTCCTAAACGAAATGCGAGTATACTGGTATATTCCACTGTGAGTGCAAGTCTCTTAAGGAATAGGGATGTGGCTGTCCTCTGTGGGTGCAAATCCCTAAAAGAAAGGGTTACTAATACAGGTGTGTTTCCGCCATGGGTGCATGTCCCTAAAGGAATAGACAGGTAGCTTGCTCTGTGGGTGAAAGTCCCTAAAAGTATGGCGTGTTACTGGTGTATTCCACCGTGAGTGAAAGTCTCTTAAGGATTAGGAATGGTATTTCTACCATGGGTGCAAGTCCCTAATAGGATGGGTCGTATGGTCTTAAGTTGGAATGAGCATATGACTGGGCGAGGCCTGGTGATACCTTACATTGCATTGCATCTCATTTCATTCTATGCTTGCATCATACCTTGCATTGCATTGCATTGTGTTTGACTTGACTGTGTTGCATATACATTATGACTTCTTGATTGTGAATGTGATTGTGATTAGGTCACATTGGTCGTAGCAAGGTAGGACCTTGTGGTTACTGGTGTGTTTCCACCGTGGGTGAAAGTCCCTAAAGGAAAGGATTGTACAAGTGGTTTCCTTCGTAGGTGAAAGTCCCTAAAAGAATGGTTATATGTTGTTGCTTGTGAGCATAATGAGACTATGTGTTTGTTATGTGTTTGCATATGTACATAAGGTTGTGTTTCAACCGTAGGTGTAATTCCCTAAGGGAATGGTATAGGAGACTTCCTCCGTGGGTGCAACTCCCTAAAGGAATGGTTATGTGCAAGATATGTGATATGTGTTTATATGGTTAATTGGTTGTAGCATGGTGGGACCATATAGTATATGTTTGTATGTTGATTGGCCGTAGCATGGTGGGACCATGTGGTGCTCGTTGTGGAACATAGTTAGACTATGCGACTGCTGTGATCTTATGGTTGTGTAACATGGTGGGTCCATGTGTACACTTGTAAGACTGTTTGTTTGGAACATGGTGGAACCATGTGGAATCTGCTTGAACATGAAGTGATCATGTGGGTAATCTTAACATAGTGGGACTATAGGGATTATGAACTATTGATAATTATAATTTGATATGGTATGGTCATGTGAACTGTGATTTTACATGATGAATGTAATATCCATGCTAGATATGAAATATGGTATGATGACATGATTAATACACATATGACTGTGATAGTATATGTTGGGTGAAATGCATGAAATGAACTGTATTGAT
>JAUPMG010219484.1:0-23320 GCA_031762675.1 Pachysandra terminalis
ATAAAATATTAGGAATACTAGTAGGCATCTTGCCATTTTACTTTGTAGGTTCATTACATGTCATGTGAAGATGGTTCTCATTTTCATGTCATGACATACTTTTAAGCTATGGAGAACTTAGAACATCATATCTTTAATTATGATTATCGTTGTCATGACAATCCACAGCATTCTGATTACATTCATCAACTCAACATCCATCCACTTACCTGTTTAGCACAGAACTGATCCTGATGCTTTTACATTCAGGCCCTTTCGACCTTAATAAGCCGAAGTGTCAGAATTATACGCTTCTGTAATTTCTATGCAGGATTTTTCTTTCAGGGAGATGAAGACTCCTGAACTGCCATCGTTTAGAGAGACTTATGGGCCCGTGGCACATCTTATTTCAATTGAGGTAAATTTACTATAACCAGGAAAGATTACCCAGCATCCCATGGAATTAAGTTTACTGCTAAACTAGGGTTAATCTTCTGATAACTTTTAAGTTGTCAGCTTAAGTTTTCGTGGGGGTTTTGCTTTCATCACTTAAAGCACCTTTCTTTTCTCTGACCGTTTGCTTCCAGTTCCCAGGATGTATAGCTAACTAGTTTCTGTCAGTTATCTTTATTCCTCAGTGTGTTGCACAATTATACAGAAATCTGAAGGGAGAGGATGATGACCAAAAGGAGAAAGACGGTTTTCTAGTTGTTCCACCATTCAGAACTTCTAACATACATTACATTTGCTGCTTTTCTTTTGTCATTCTTAGCCTTTTTGTCATGATTTACTAGGTTATCACATAAGCCGTATAACATTCATTGTCTCTCGTATTGTTCGTACTTTCTTTTACTCCAATCAGTGTCTCTTCTGACTGCTCACTTCAAAAATAAACCGTGACAAAAATGTCTGTTCCTTAGATTATCTCCAGAAAATGTTCCTCAAGCCTTCTTTGGGAATCAAGTTATGGTCTTCTTCTATTAGCTGTTTTGTTTTATTTGTTTATTTATTTTTTTGGTAAGTGATCTATTACTTAGCTATTCTTGTATTTTTAGATTTTTCATTGAGGCTGCTATTAAATTATGATTTTGGTGAGTCTGCTTTTGACTTCAGTGTTTAATTGTTACACATTTTAAAATATCTTTTCAGCATCTTTCCATGTCTATTGCCTCTTTCTTGATAGGAAAAGCATTCTCATGTTGTTTCCTATGCAGGTTTAAGATTATTTTAGTTCTCACTTTCTCCTCCATCATTCAATAGACCAATTTTTTCCTTGTTGAATGCCCTTTCTTCTTTTTATATGCAGAGATGCATGGTTAACTATGTCATCAAATGAGAGTGCTGATCAGAAGGGACCACCACACTGAAACTGTTGTCAATATGACAACACTAATACATGCTTATTAGGGGTACAATACTTTTGTCGTGTGTATTTTTTTAGGTAGAGTCAGGAAATTGCATTTATTGGCTCTAGTGAAAAGCCCTAGCAAAACCCTGAAAGGGTGGCTTCACACTAGTTTGTGTGGTGGTCTCACTGAATTGCACTCATATGATGCAGCCGTGACCATGTGGAAGTTCTGAATGCGATTCTTTGCTTTTGATCGCTTTGACCAAGTTGTGTGTTGGAAGGGCGTTGTCCTGCAATAGTTATTATTATTTGTTTTTGTTCTTTTTAGGGTAAAGTCCCTTCCATAGTAAATTAAGCATCTGAAGCTTAAAAAATAATCTTAATCTTATGGCAGTAAAAGGAATTTCAAGCTGTTTTAAATATTTTATGTTGACAAGTTCATTGCCTTTTTAAAATTTAAATCAGGGAAACAAATAACTTACCTGCTAAACTAATTGCCAATTGTAAATTTATAAATCTTATTTAAAAAATATGATTATTTTTTAATATAGCTTCATGTTACGCACCTTTTGCATGTCTATTTTTCTTTCTTTTCTTTTTGTTTGTGTGTGCGTGACTTTATATTTTTTTAAATATTTTATGTTGACAAGTTCATTTCCTTTTTTTAAATTTAAATCAGGGAAACAAATAACTTACCTGCTTAATTAATTGCCAATTATAAATTTATAAATGGAACTTCTTATTTAAAAAATATGATTATTTTGTAATATAGTTTCACGTTATGTGCCTTTTGCATGTCTATTTTTCTTTCTTTTCTTTTTGTTTGTGTGTGCGTGTAACTTAAATTTTTTTTATCAATATTGTCTATATTTCAACACTATTATAATCTGAACTCTTTGTCAGCTTAAAGGTTTACCTTTTATTCAAATAATGTAATAATAAAGAGATACTCTTATTACTTTTTTCAGCCCAATTAACATAATTTATTATTTAAGAAAAACCCAATAAAACCATTGTAAAACTTCTACCAAAATGTAGGTTTCAGTTATCGACTCCAAGTCTCTTCTGAAATGTTTGGTTTTCCTTTCAAATTTGAACTAGCCTTTCCACTCATGCACTCTCTCTCATATAAGGCATTTGTTTGCCTATTTAGTTAAAAATAAAGCCTTTAATTTCATTTTTTTTTTCCACTGTATATACTTTGTACGCTATTTTATCCATAGGTATATGTTTATTACTTTACAGGAATTGTAATCATTAGTTTATTCTTTTTTCATCACTATTGTTTTGAAACAATAATTTTTGCTGTATATTTCATTTAAGTTAATTATGTTGAAACGCTTTTATCTTTCTACAAGTAAATGCAGTTGAGATAGATTATTTTTTCTTCTCTTCAGTGGGTGGCAGGTGGCTAGTGCCAGATAGCTTTTTTTTTTGGTGTCGTGGAATCCCCGACCCCATTTGGTGGGGACAGGGTAAACTCCGGATACATGACTCTATCCACAAGGATCATATATCAAGTAGGCCCGAGGACTTGAACCTGGGACCTCCAGTTCCTGAGCTAGAGAGCCTGTCAGATAGGTTTTACTGAAGCAGTGTACTTAAAAGGAAGTTGAATTGGATAAAAGTGTGAAAAATACACGTACTATAATATACTAGTGGGGTGTGGGGTGGACGTGCTAGTTATGAAAATATAGGAGAGAAAACGTGTTTTTCTTTCATATGTTTTGAAAAAAAATTATACAAGCTGGTTTTAAGAGAAAAGTAAATCTTCTAAATATAGGAGAATATTTCTATGTTTTAATGGGTTAGCTTTTTGAAAACATGTAAAGCGTTTTTTTTGTTTCTTTCTTTTTTTTTTTTTTTTTTTTAATAAAATCTAAATAGTTATTTTATTCTAAGATTTACTCATAAGGTGGTTTAAGGGAGGGAGGGGGAGGGAGCTGATATATTAGGCCTCAAAAGAAGTTGACATCAATACAAAACCAGGAACGTTTGTTGCTAATCTTATTATAATATTATAGGTGCATTGTTTATATTAAATCAACATTTTCTGATGAATATGTATTGCATTAAATACCTTTGTTTATTTATTCATGTTTTGCCACATTTCATTCTACTTCTCCAAATGTATTTCAAAAAAAAAAAAAAAAAAACAAAAACAAATTAGAGGCTAGATAGGGCACAGTGGTGCATATGAGTTAGAACCCCTTGATGTAGGAATTTAAGTGTAGGTGATTTAAACTTCAGTTACTCTTGTAATTCATAATGACCCCTTGAATAATTTTAAGACAAATTTGATGTGGTGAACCATAAAGTTAGCAACATTGTTTTTAAAAATTATTTGATAAATCTTAATTTCCCCTTTCAAGTATATAATTATTGCAATTTCTTCCCTCCATTGTTTGGGTAGATCTACATTAAGTGAAATTCTGTTGTCATAACTACATGAATACATTTTTGGCCATGAGAGTGACAAAATTCAAGGGCCAAACTAGATGATAATGGGTCAAAGACGTTGTTTGGGGTGGGTTTGTGGTATAATTTTTTGAAATTAACATTGAACTTTGTACACAAGTCATTTTTAGTAGAGTTGGAATCTTAAAAAGTCGAGCATACTAATTCCTGTATGTTGTCAAGACGTTTAAAATATATATTCTTCGGAAGTTGGGTGTGCTAAAATATAGAATATATCCACCAATGATGTTGGATAATACAATTGTACATTTTCAGCTTACCTACATGAGCCAAGTATTGTATTTTTACATAAAAGAAAATGCTACACACTCTATTTGATCAGGTATGCCTAAATTCTTTATAAAGGATTTAGCGTTTGGGTTGACTATCTTTAGCATTGTTTCTGTATTTTTGTAGTTTGTTCTCTTTATTGGGGAACTGGCTACTTTCTTTTTGCTTGCTTTTTGTACATTCGTCTCTATCTATAAATCTTCTTCGTTATTGATAAAAAAAAAAGATACTGTTTTTATTTTTGGTTTGAACAATCTAAGATACTTTGATATGTTATTCTGCGAACTCACAATAGTTCTTTATATATTTATTGTAGACCAACTTGACTGAATCGAAGTCTGAATTCATCTGAGTTCAAACTTTTTCAACTTACCAAGTCTACAGGCAGTACTGTCTATATGTTTCTATAAGTGATCCCCTAGATCATCTACTAAAATAAAAAAAAGAAAGACGTAAGCTCATTTTTCAAACTAGTTCGTTTGTAAAGATATCAATTCAAATGACAGAAGAATATTTATAGTAAAATGCTTCATTGCTTTATTCATTATATTTTCCGTATGCAGGGAAAAAAAAATACTATGATGTATTAATTATTTAGTTAGAAAAATTAAGATACTAAAACAATAAGATGACAATTAAAAAGTATGTTCATTGGAAACTTGTTGAAAAGGTTCAAAACTTAATTGAAAGTTATATTGTTTTTTTTTTTTTTTTTTTCCTTTCCTCTTTAATTGAGATTGTAAGAGGGAGAGGAATGTTGGATTACTCTAAAAAGTGTGAAAAAACTAAAGATAGAAAATGTTTTGCTGCTATCTATGAAATTGTTTTATTGCAATCTATATGACCGGTTGTTATTGAAGGGATTTTATTGGTGGGAGTTTTTGTATCGCATCTCTATTTTTGAAGAAAGAATTGTAAATTGTTATAATTTAAAGGAGGAAATGTAATGTATCTCTATTTTTAAAGAAAGAAATGTATATTGTTTTATTCTTTGCTACAATCTATTTGAGAATTTGTATCAATGGTTGTTGCTAGCAAAGTCGGTAATATGTTGATTTATTATATGCATATGATATTTTTAGGGGAGTTTACATAACTTTAATTTTATGGGTATGGATGTGAGTAGTTATAGTTGAAGACAGAAATATAATTAAGTGCAAAATTTAAGAGAGAATAAAATTTGCACAACTTAAAATAATGGACAAGTAACAACAATTTTACTTGGATTACTATATATATATATATATATATCCTATGTTGTCTCTCATTTTGAAATGGGAGTTCCTTCTTCCATGTATTGGAAGGATAATAAACCCTTTCTTGATTTCACATGTAAACGAAAAATGAAAAGGGAAACGAACTGCATTTCAACTTCAAGGAAAAGAATGCATGAATAAATAGAAGGTGAGAATGCATATAAACTAAATAGACAGTAAGCATATACTTTTTCATGGCTTAGAAATGAACAAAAGAAGTCCCAAGTTAAGAATGATGTGATTCACCTTCCCTTAGATTGAAAAGAGAAACTCACAAGTTGTAAATATTAACATGATAAAGCAAATGATTAAAACTAGGAGAAGAATCTAAAGAAATATATGAGGTGAAAGAATACTTCTTTGTTACTTAAAAGATGTTAAGCACTCATAATGTTTTCACTCCAATCAGTCTTCTCTTATAGAATGAGTTATTTTTAAGCTATTTGTAGGTATTTTCTGAAGAAAAAGAGGAAGAGTATCTTTAAGATTTACTGTGTTTGGAGATGGGTGAGATGAGTGGCATTTATTAAAATTGTCAATTTGATGACTTGATCAGCCAACCTATATGAATTTAGAGAGTGCATTTCTTCTCTTCTGACCATCCCTAGGGTGCCGTAGGGATGTTGTTGAGACTCATTTACTCTTATCTCCAGTCTGAAAGTGTAAATAAGGGTTAGGTGAAGGATGTGGTTGAGACTCATTTACTCTTATCTCGAGTCGGTCAAAACATGTGGAATGTAAGGAATATGGGAGAATCATTTCTCAGTTCTGCAAAGTCCATTAACATGGACAAGTCCTCTATTTGTCTCGGTCCTAGCACCAGAGTTTCTCTCAAAAGAGTGTGGATCCTCTGTGATGAACACGCCCTGTGATTTTGCCCTAATCACATGCCCTGTTGAGGATCTCTGTCAAGCGTGCCTATAACCTCAGGGTTCATCTTGGGGTGGTAGTCTCGAAAGACCACTACCGTGATCTTTTGGTTAGGGTTAACAAGGGACTTGCAAGTTGGAGAGATAAGATCCTCAATCAAATTTGGGCGTACAGTCCTTATCAATGCTGCCCTCATTGGACATCTTGGATAGGGAGGCTAGTGATTTTCTGTGGACCAAGCCCAACAAGAAAAGAACATTACATACTCTGGAGAAAATTCTGTTGCTCCAAAAGAGCTGGAGGATTGAGTTTTTAATGATGCTGTGCTTGGTAAAAAGGCCTGGGCCTTACTGAGCTTAAGTATTTAAGGAGCCAAGAGTGCTTGACGGTCCAACCCAAAGCCTCAGCCTCAATTACATGGAAATCTGTTCTAAAGCTAGGGATGCCATTCTTAAAGGAGCCCAATGGACCCTCCCTTCTCTTTCTGACAACGAGTGTCTGGTAGCTGATATCATTGATCTGGACATCCATTATTGGAACATCCTTCTCATCGAGGCCAACTAGAGCAGTGAAATTGTCAACATGATCATTGCTACCCCTATTAACCTGTAAGAGCTCAAGAATTAGACTAGAAAAAGAAAATTTCTTGTTAAGGGTAAATTAGTAATTTGGGTAGTGATATAACTTGACCTCATTAAAGATAAGCTATAGATATAAGTTCATATTAAATTAGAATTTAACATCCGAGTATTAGTATATAAGAATTGAGCATAGCTTAATTAGTTGGGAATTAGATTTTGTATGGCCTTAAATAATAAGCTTAATTATTTCCTTAAAGGCCCAAAAGAGTAAATTACTAATTAAATAAAATATAATTTCATGAATAATAATATTAAATTAGAAAATAGAACTTATAATCATAATAGGAGTCTAGATAAGTTAAAAAAAATATAAAGTTTTACTAGTTATAATAGTACTCTAACACCTAAATAACATATATATATATGTATGTATGTAACAACTAAGATAATTAAATCCTAGAAAACAAGGAGATTTTGTGGGAAACCCTAAAATTGATTAGAAGAAGGCTCCAACCTAGAATTAAAAAGCAAGCATCAACAAGACGATCTACAACATAACCTGCGAGTTTTCCTTTCAAATTCTTGTGTATTTATAATTAAACTCATGTTATGATATGTAGGAGTTGTCGTGTGTGATTGTGTTCCCCATGTCTCTATATGTAACACCTAGAAATTGTGACATGGAGGAATTGTGGTGTGTGATTGGTTAGCCCTGAAGAATTGACCATCTCGGGGGTGGTTAGCCCTAAAACGCTTGCCAAGGTTGAAGTGTTACTTCTTGGCATGATTTCATTTGAGAGGCAATACTTTAAGGGCATGGATGTATGTACATCGAGGTTGAAGGGTTATCCCACCGAATTGAGCCTTCAAAATAACAATGAGTGAGGGAATGACCCTTAGTAGGGACCCTCGAGTGAAGTGAGGCTGCCTAGCGTTGGCAGGCCCCTCCTAATGACTCAAGGGGGTGCCCCACAATGGGCCCTCGACATAGTAGGGGTGTTCCTCATGTGAGTTGGGCTTTGCTTGAATTAAAAAAAAAAAAAAGATGGGTCTTGAATGGAAATGTTCGAGGTGTAAGGATTCGAGGGAAAGTTCCTCAAGTTGAGAGAAATCAACATATATATATATATATTATAATTGATGTTGCCAATAGCATTTTTTCATTGGATTAATTTCAATTTACAAATTAACTCATCATCGTACTTACGGGTAAAAAGTTACCTTTTAAGTATTTTCAAACACACTTTTAATTTAAATAAATATTTTAATAATCTAAAAATATTAAAATAAGTACTTAAATAAAATAGGCCAAAAGTAACCTAAAGTGCAAATAAACACTCAATTAAGCAGGCATAGTTTTGGCTGATTGTGCCGTACAAACTTGCGGCCCTAGGTAAAATTGACTTTTTGTAAAATGCCAGTAAAACATGGGTGGATTCTGGAACTCTCAACAACGCCCGTGGGACCTATATGTATTATATTTTCACATATTATATTATGTTTTTAAAATGATAGGTTTCATGAGTATGGCTCCGCATCCTTCACAGCAAAGTGTTTACAAGTGATTTATACAATCTCATTACATGGACACAGTACCGCCATGGATAAATCACCGATACCTAACCATGATTATAACCAATCAGATAGCGACTTCAAAGATTCTTCTTCTTGAGCTCGCTGTATTTCGCTGACATTATGACTCTAGTCATAAGTTGGTGTGGTTGCAGACACGGTTGATCGGTAGATTGACGTCCTATGGAATTGGTCAGTTATAATAATGAAGAAGTCATTCCAACAGTGCGGCGTCCACTTGATGTTTCCTTCCAAGATGGGCGAAATAACCGAAATCCATCCATCCCGGAGGCTAATACGAAAGAGACGTACGCGTCTACCGTGGATGGGGTTGAGTGCAGGAATGACAAAGCGGCGGTTCAATGTTATCACAATTAGATTAGGTTCGGATCGGATTTGGTATGGGTGGACTTTTATAGTTGCGGATTAGGGTTTGTCAAAATGGGTTAGGATCCATCCTTGTAGGTGTAATTGGATTGGTTTAGTTGTCAAACCTAAATCAAACGGAATTACATTACACTAAACCGAAACAATTGACACCCCTATTTATCCCTATACTCTCATAAGTAAAAAGGGTTAGGTATATTCCTATACTCTCATACCTCCAAAGGGTTGGTATAGAATTAATCAGAGTTATCCGCATCAACTTTAGAAGGGAGAACTTTCCAGTTGCCCCATAACATCAGTCTCCACATAGTAACAATCTCTCACTTGGAGACTGAATGCGAACAACTTCCTGATGAGATTTGTCACTGATTTACCCAATCCTATGCGGGTATAGTGAGGATAGGGGTATAATAGTAATTTCTTTTTTATTATGTTTAACCGTAATTACAAGGAATTTATACATGCTTTTGGGATTTGAGGACTCATTCATTGTAACACATTATTTTGAGCTTTGAAAATTAGTAGATCTGGGTGTGCATCCGTGGACGTAGGCACCATTTGCCGAACCAAATAAATCTGTATCTTTGTATTCTTGATTTTTTTTTTCTTTCTTTAATTTCCCTTTCTTTCTTAACAACTGGTATCATATCTCCCTCTCTATTTTGCTACTTAAAGAGTGTTGCCTCAGTTTATTTAAAATGCATTAAATTGTTAACTGGATTCACATGTTAACATAATGACGTACTTGTGGTTGAATTCTACAATCCTGTTCATCGACGAGCCCGTCACTAGTAGTGTATAAATATTACGAAGTTCAAACAACAAAATCTGAATGTTGGAGCTATGGCTAACTCTTCTGTTTTTTTTTTTGCAATCCGAGGTGTCATGAGCAGCATTGGTGCTCAGCATAAGGATTTAACACTCATCAGATGGCTCCCTCCTCCAATGCCTTACTGCAAACTGAATTTTGATGGCTCTATTCAAAACAACCATGGAGCTTATGTAGCAATTTTGAGAAACTTTGATGGTTCTTTGCTTGGAGCCTGTGCGGGTCCTGTGCTCGATGCTTCTATCAATGCTGCTGAATGCCTCGGTGCCCATCAAGGAATAATGTTGGCCATCAATCTAAACATATCTCATATTTGGGTTGAAGGTGATTCTTCGGTAGTCATCAATGCGATCAAGTCTCAAGGAGAAACAGCCTGGAGGACTAATAGTACAATCAAACAGATACAATTCCTTCTGAGGAACTCATTCAGAATGCACCACATTCGTTTCCATTACCGGAAGAGTAATGGTGCTGCGGACTATGTCGCCAAGATCTGACATTCAATCACTGAGAGGATTATTTGGGGACGGGAGAATTGCCTACAGGATCTTCTAAAGATTTTGAATGATGATATATTAGGACGGACTACACCTAGATTTATGTAGTTTTTTATTTACTCAACATAAAAAGAATAACGTTATTATAAAAATATGAGGGGAGGTTCTTAAACCTTATGGGAGGGTTGTGTAATTACCTTAAAGTATTTAAAAGCTAATCAAATCACTTTTCTTCAGCAGTCTACGTCCATCCATTTCTTCCTTTGTTTCAACTGAAAACCAATACAAGGGAAATAAATCTCTGCACGGTTTTGGAAGGAAGTCAAGAGATTATTTAAAAAAAATATAAAAGACGTGCATGAATTGCATTAACGGTCTAAAACGTATGAAAGGAACCAACATGCATTGAGAGAGAAGGGTCAGAGAAAGAGCTTGAAATGTATATATAATCATGACTTTTGTATTTCAACTCCGAGATTAGATTCAAAAGTTTCTCTAACAACAAGCTCTGAAAGAGGTAAGGATATACTCTCTATCTCTAGAATTAAAGCTGCTTTTACTCGGTGATATTCTGTGTTGCATTCTGGGTAGATCTTCCTTTTTTGTTTAGAAGTATTCTTGATTCTCAATTTGTGGAATGTTGAATATGGTGTTTTCATTGAAACTGTTGTTCTTTGTTCTTTTCGTTTTGGTTAGTACTGTTTCTGGTTTGAGCTCTGATGGGGTAGCTCTGATTTCACTTCTGAGAAATTGGAAAGTACCTCCCTCGATTAATTTGAGCTGGAATTCTTCAGATTCCACTCCTTGTTATTGGAAAGGAGTACAGTGTGATAACAAACACAACATAGTTTCTCTAAATGTGTCTTATAACAACATTTCTGGTCACTTGGGACCGGAAATCTCTCAATTGAGATACCTGAAGTTTATCGATCTCAGTGTCAACAACCTTTCCGGTGTGATCCCGGTAGGCTTAGGGAATTGTAGTCTTCTTGAGCACTTGGATCTATCCATAAATGCTTTCACCAGAGAAATACCAGATGATCTAAAGAACTTGAGGAATTTGCGGTATTTGTCACTGTATGAAAACTTCTTGAGTGGAGGAATACCAGAAAAATTGTTTCAGATTCCAAATCTAGAATCTGTTTTCCTTAACCAAAACAAAATCACTGGTTCGATTCCATCGAGAATAGGGAACATGACTAGGCTTGTGTCTTTGTGGTTGTATGATAATCAATTGTCAGGGACAGTCCCTAACTCAATTGGTAATTGTACAATGCTAAGCGAACTTTTTCTGAATAATAACCAGTTGGTTGGAGCCTTACCAGAGAATCTGAACAATCTTGAGTTCCTAAGTTACTTGCATGTTAGTTATAACAACCTCAAGGGCACAATCCCTTTGGGTTCAGGTAATTGCAAGAACCTGATTGAGCTGGATTTATCTTTAAACAGTTTCAGTGGAAATATACCATCTGGTTTGGGGAGTTGCAGTAGCTTAGAGGCTTTTGGAGCTATGAACAATAGCTTGACAGGTCCAATTCCATCTTCCTTTGGTTTACTAAGTAAGCTCTCGCTTCTTAACCTTTCTGGAAATAAGTTGACTGGGAAAATCCCAGCTGAGATTGGAAAATGTACTTCTTTGACATCGGTAGAGCTTTATGAGAACCAGCTTGAGGGGGGAATTCCAAGTGAAATGGGGATGTTGAGTAAATTAATGAATCTAGAACTGTTTACAAACCATTTGACCGGTGAAATACCAATTAGCATTTGGAGGATTCCAAGTCTTGAGAATCTCTTTGTTTATAACAACAATCTTTCAGGGGAATTACCACTGGAGATGACTGAGCTCCGGAAACTGAGAGGCATTTTTTTGTTCAACAACCAATTTTCGGGGGTTATACCGCAGTCATTGGGGATTAACAGTAGTTTGCAGCAGTTGGATCTCACTAACAATAAGTTTTCTAGTGAAATCCCACCGAATCTCTGCTTCGGAAAACGATTGAGAATTCTGAATATGGGTTTTAATCTTCTACATGCTACGATACCTTCAGATGTTGGAAGCTGTTCGAGTTTGAGAAGGTTGATTCTCAAAAATAACAATCTCACCGGATCATTACCTGAGTTTGCAAGAAACCCCAACATGGATTTTATGGATATCAGTGGAAATAACATCAATGGAACAATTCCATCAAGTATTGAGAAGTGTACAAATCTCACTTCAATTAACTTGTCCATGAATAAACTCACAGGTCTTATACCTGAGAAGCTGGGAAATGTCGCAAACCTCCAGGCTTTAACTCTGTCTGATAACCATTTGCAGGGTCCTTTGCCTTCACAAATATCAAATTGTAAGAAACTGCTTCGACTAGATGTGGGTTTCAATGAATTGAATGGTTCGATCCCGTCAACTCTAAGGAACTTAACACAACTCTCTCGTTTGGTATTAAGAGAGAATCGATTCAGTGGAGGAATTCCAGATTATTTGCCTGAATTGGAAAAGCTTTTAGAGCTAGAAATTGGAGGAAATTTTCTAGGGGGCAATATCCCTCAATCACTTGGACAAATGCAAAGCCTAACTTATGCTTTGAATCTCAGCGGTAACGGACTGACAGGCGAAATCCCCTCACAGCTTGGTAAGTTGAGTATGTTACAAAGCTTGGATATATCTCACAACAATCTATCTGGATCTTTATCACCTCTTGGTGAGCTTGGTTCATTACTTGAGCTGAATGTTTCATATAACCGCTTTGATGGTCGAGTAGTGGATACACTGATGAAGTTCCTCAACTCCTCTAAATCATCATTCCTCGGCAATCCCGGTCTTTGTGTTCATTGTCAGCTTTGCACTGAAAATATTAATTTTATTCCTAATTGTGATAATGAAGTGAGGGTTAAGAAAGCCATTTCTAAAGTACAGATTGTGATGATAGCTCTTGGATCGTCTCTCTTCTGTATTCTAGTGCTTGTTGTGTTAGGCTATATACTTCTCAAGTGCAGAGGATCAAAGCATGATTCCATTGTCTCAGCTCCAGATGATTCATCATATTTACTTGAGAAAGTGATGGAAGCCACTGCTAATCTAAATGAGAAATTTGTTATTGGTAGAGGAGCCCATGGAACTGTATACAAGGTATCATTGGACCCCGAGAAACTATATGCAGTAAAGAAACTTGTCTTCATAGACCAGAGAGAAGCAAGAGTACTAAGCATGGATAGAGAGATTGAAACTGTTGGGAAGATCAGGCACCGGAATCTGGTGAGATTGGAAGAAGTTTGGTTAACAAAAGACTATGGTTTGATCTTATACAAGTATATGCAGAATGGAAGTCTTCATGATATTTTACATGTGATCAGTCCAACCCCAGTTCTAAAATGGGAGGTTCGTTACAGGATAGCAATGGGAACTGCACAAGGATTAGCTTATCTTCATCATGACTGTGATCCTGCCATTGTTCACCGAGATATCAAACCCAACAACATACTTCTAGACTTGGACATGGAACCACATATTTCTGATTTTGGCATTGCCAAGCTCCTGGATCAATCCTCTTCTTCAACTCACTCCGTCACACTTGCGGGTACAATCGGATATATTGCACCAGGTATTACCTAGCTAATTATAATTCATGTGAATATATATATATATATATATATATATATAGAGCCTTGATTTGATGATGAAATTTTGGAATGAAGTTTATGTTATCTTAATTTGTGGCAGAAAATGCATTTGCAATAGGGAGGGGGAGGGAATCAGATGTCTATAGCTATGGGGTAGTTCTGCTTGAGCTGATAACCAGAAAGAAGGCCTTGGATCCTTCCTTTCCAGAGGATGTGGACATGGTGGGGTGGGTACAGTCAAGCTGGAGTAGCGCCGAAGCCATAGACAGCATTATAGATCCAGGACTTGCGGAGGAATTCTCGAATTCAACAGTCAGGGAAGAAGTGATCAAGGTACTCTTGGTGGCTTTAAAATGTACAGAAAGGGTGCCAAGTCAGAGACCTACAATGAGAGAGGTGGTGAAGCGGTTAGTTCATGCAAAGTGCTAAGTTAGAGGCAGTCCCAAACAAATTCTGTAACTGTTTGCTGTGTAATTTGTTACTATAAACATTGTTGAATTGTATAGCCATGTAGTTTTCAATTGTGATTGCTGCATATGAATAGAAGAAACCAATCAAAGGTCAAACCGTTATCCGATTACTTTTTTTTTCAGAATTTTTTATTTTTTCTAATTTTCTATTGATTATGTTGGCCTAAACACGTAAGTTGTTTGTGTGGGGCTTTTGCTGTCCTTAAAATAGTCTATAAGAGATAAGAGAAGGTATTTTTTTTTGCATCTCTTAGATAATGTGGGTGGGTCCACTTGGGTTTGGGCCAACCCGGTTCAGTTTGGTTTGTCCATACTAAACTGGTTTATGGACTGGTCTTTTATAGGGATGGCAACGGGGCGGGTTTTGACGAACCCAAACGCGCCCCTAAAGGACCCCCTAATACCAAATCCTATTGGGGCGATAGCGGGGCGGAGCGGATTTGACCCTGTTAAAATATTTTTTTAAAAGTTAATATTTTTTTTAATTTAAATCTTTAATATTTTAAATATATTTATTTATAATATTTAGATTTATACTTAAAATATATATTTAAAACATAAAATACATATTTAAAACATAAGTGAGTGGCAACGGGGTGGGATCAGGGCAAGATCGGGGCGGGTTTGGGGCAAGTTGAGCCAAACCCTAACTCGCCCCTAACCCGAGTTAGGGGTTACCAAACCCTAACCATTAGGGGCGGGACGGGTTACCCGTTTAATCCAACCCATTGCCATCCTAGTCTTTTATGTGGGACCAACCTCTTTTAGTACTTATCAAGGAGTAGAGTAGAGTAGAGGTTTCTATTTATAGAAATCTCCTCCCAAAGCACCCAACGTCTAATACGTGAGGTTTCTATGTATAGAAATCTCCTCCCAAAGCACCCAACGTCTAATACGTGAAACAATTATTTGGTATTCTTTCTCTCTCTTCATCTATTCAACCCCTTTCTGAGATCTGGTATATTTCTAGGGTTCCATTTGATAGCCCTTGGTTTCTTCATTTTGGGCATATTTGTGTGGTTCTAGTAATCGCACATAATACCAACGCGAGACGATATCCGATTTGTGATCCAGTTTTTCTATTGCAAATCCGGGTTCGTATAAAGAGAGGTACATGATCCGGTTTGTTTTATGATTCATTGGTATTAGAGTCATTGCTAATTCGTCGTCATTGGACAAGAGGTGTGTCGAGAAACCTCTTTAAGAATCAACTTAGTTGTTTTTCTAGAAAAATAGTATACAATGCATAGTTGCAACAATGGTCATTAGAGAATCGTTTGTGCAATCATATATTGTGATCATCATTATTTCAAGGTATTTATTATTGCTTTTTAACACCAAAATAATGATGGACCGAAGCGAAAAAGAGTAGGTTAAAATAGGATTAAAAATCAGATTTTAGAAAACCCAGTTTCTGCGGCTTCGATTAGTCGAACTGGATTGTTCAGTTAACCGAAGCATCCCTTTGGCGAATCGAAGGTCAATCATATGTTAGCCGAAGCTAGCATTCAATTGATCGAAAGGGATTCTCAATTAATCAAATGGGCACTTTGTTAATGATTCTCGGTTAACCGAGCAGACCCAATAAAGATTAGGTTTTCAACCAAAGAGGCTTCGGTCGATTGATGAAGAGGCTTCGGTTGATTGACAGACCAACCAAAGTCGTCCTTGGTTAACCAAAAGAACCACTTGGTTATCCAAGGAACACAAAAAATAACAAAGAAGAACATGTTGTCGAAGATGCCTCGGTTGGTCAACAGACCAATTGAAGCCCTCCTCGGTTAACTGAAGAAGACCCCTTCTATTAATCAAAGGACACAGAAAAGCTGGAAATTATATTTTTTTAATTTAATTTAAATTAAATTGATGCCATTTTACAGTAATGTATGATAGAGTATTGAGGTGTTATTTAATTTATTATTTGCATGTTTAGATGAGATTAACATGTGAATTAAAACTAGCAGAGATAATTTTATTTCCTAGTTGGATTTTGCACATTATGGATTAAAGGCGATATTAATTTTTTATTGTATTGCTGATGAATGTACATCATGGTTTATGGTTTGGTGTATTTTTCATCTGATAAATAAGAGGTCAATGGTGCAAAATTAATTATGTATGTTTACATGAAATGTTAATTAAATATGTAATTTTAATTATAGTGATATGATATCTAAGAGTATAGTAGTTGACTTGAATAAATGGGAGAAATTAGAAGGTAAGAACTATACCGGATTTGAATCAAGGCCACTAAACCAATCCGAAAGCCCAAAACTTAAATATGCTTAATTACATCATACTCTCCATACTTCTCTTAATTACACATTGACCCTAATTCTGTAATATTACTATCAAAACATATTACCGTCATAATCAGTTCACATATACACTCAATTCTATTTAGATTCACACATTATCTTATCTTAATGCTTATGATCCTTTCTAAATCAACTAATTCCAATTTCCTTGTATAAATTAAAGACATAAAACAATAAATCAAGAATCCATATTTCATTTATAATTATTTAAATCATTTAAATAATTAATAATTAATTATTATATTTATTTCTAGGTTCGGGTCACTACACATGCTTATGTAAAATAGGGTGAAATACGTCGGTGTAAATACTCGAGCAAGCTGTAACATCACAAAAAAGACCATAAGGTATTAAAGTGAACATCCAAACCGCTTGTTAACCTGAATTGGTAGCTTAATTTTGAATTGGATCCTTAGGTTAATCTAACAATCTCTTTGGTGATTAAGAGTTCACTTCTGCTTTAGAAGAACCGTCTATGTATCTGTCAACTTCACGTGCGCTCCAAGTTATAGTATTTTAGAATTTATCTAATGGGGAGTTAGTGATTTGGACTCTATCTTGAATAATTAGAATAAATGGTTAAATGAAGTAACTTGTGCTTGAATAATTAGGAATTTTATGTCTTGATTGATTTGGATAGCAGTTTATTTTTTCTCTTTTAATTTTGTTAAGAAAAGATGGAGGATTGTTTGTCTTGCTTTATAGTTATTATCCTGATTCCTTGTGCTCTCACTCTCCAATCTAAGTTGATAATAATTTCATAATCAAGAGGCTCATAAACAAACCTTCCTAATGAGCCATGGTTCAATTAGGGCCGAAGAAGTTGTCTAGTCCAGCGAAGGTATATTTATATGTTGTTGCACATGGTTTGAATTTTGTGGGTATATTCTCTACAAACCCTCATGAGTTAAACTCGTCTACTTGGGCTAACCTAGGGGTTTAAGGGCTTGTTGCATACGTTAAATGCAGTTGAGATGCTGGTTGGGGGCAAGGTTTTAATTCTCGAGATCGTGGATCGGACCGGTCCGATCCCAATACGGATCCGGCGATTCACGTTTGATCCAAAAATTGGATCGTCCTTTAAAAAACAAAAACAAAATTGGATCGGTTGGACCGGTCTCCGGACCGGCGATACCGGTCGGTATCGATCGATGCCTGTTGGATCGTTAATTTTATAAATTAAAAAAAGAACTTTGGATCGCTTGGATCGGTCCGATCCAGTCACTGGACTAGTCAAGATAGGTCGGTCCAGATCGGTATCAGTTGGGCCGGTTCAGTAACAACCTGAACTAATCATAAAACTATAACTTCAAAACTTAAGGGTAAAATAGTAATTTCACAAGATTTGTGATTTAATCTCATTAATTAATTTGGACTAAAATGCGTTTGGTCCTTAATCTTATAAAACATAATTAGAAACACTTAAGTCAACTAAAACTGATCAGGTTAACTAGATAAACATAAGAAATAATACGGATCAGATAACTGGATTTAACCAATACATAGAAGATAAAATAAATTAGTAAGATAATAATTAATTTTACTGGCTTAGTATACCCATCTGCTAACCTTAGTTGTGATCTCGCAACCAGAAATTAATTAGGAAGTCAAACGGAAATTATAGAGCTAAAAACCCAGTTTTGCCCTTCTGGCGAATTGTTATTACAAGTTTGCCATCAGCCTATAAATGTGACCCTTAGCCTTTAAAACCGCATTTCTTCTTCCCTCTTCCTCTTCTTTTCTCTCAGGAGCATTTGAGAAGATGAAGAACAAGGTTGAAGGAAGCTTCAACTCCCGGATGCGCAGCAGACCTCCTCGGACTCGATCCGGTATGGTGGAATAACTCCGGACGCGACCTCGGCAAACCCCAAGTTGAGTATTCTTTCAATGTCTTGCGTATTTACTTTTATTTCTATATTGTGAGCATGTGGGAAGAATGTATGTGGTTGTGTTCTCCCTTCCCCCATGTTTTGGTTGTTGTTTTGAAGATTTGGGAATCAAATCCTGTGTCCTAGACTACCCGTCCCTGGTTGGTGAATTGTGCGACCTGGACTATGGATAATCCACTTTCCTAGGGTTTGGATTCATGGTGGTTTAGTGGATCTCCATGTAAACCACTTCTTTTTGGCTTAGAAGCCTCATTGGAGCTCCTTTAGGGTGAGTTTTGAGTTTTGGGTGATTTCCGCTAAAACATGCTCCGGATTTACCCAACCTCGAGCTTCGACGACCTCCTCGGTTTGCCGAAGAGTACACTGAGCACCTTAGTAGTTCAAGTTTGAGTTTCGGTGACCTTCCTCGATTCGTTGAAAGCCCCTCGGTGACCATCTCGGTTAGCCGAACTAGTACGCTGAATGACAGAGGACCTCTCTAGCTTACTGGAAAGACCGTCAACCCCCTTTTTGGTGCGCTGAGACCAATTCGGTTCACCGACGACTCAGCCGAACCCTTCCTCGGTTCGCCGAGTCCTCACCGAGGCCCAATACTGGCCTTCTGTCTGGGTTTTTGACCTTGGACATTTGTGATACCTGTACCCTATTTTATTTACACACTCTCGGAGTTCGTGGACTTGCCCAATCTCGGTGACCAATCGCTTAAGGTTTAGTCACCTTGAATTAGCCTAGTATTATGAGATCTCAGGAAAACATACGTGATTAACTCCCAGACTTACCCCTTTATATTCCAACCTTATTTGTGTATGTGATAGTATAGAATTGCTTCATATGCTATTTTTAGATGTATTATTAGTATGTGTGAATGGTCTAGTGTGACATTTGAATGCACGACCTTGATTTGTTAATGGTTTAGTTACTTTAGTGTTATTATTTAGTATTATTATTATTGCTCTTGATTGAACTCAATGCATATGTCCCTTGCTCTTGTTCCTTGTGAGTTATATTCATGTATTCATTAATATAGGTGTGATATTGTGAATCATGATGTTGAATGATATTGAATGAATCGTTTGATGATTGACCATATGTACACTAATATTGAATGATTAGCTAATGTGCACCTTTCCATTTGCACAACATTGGCTCGAGACCATAGCTTGGTCAAGAGAAATACCCTATTATCCGAGACCACACAGTTGTGTCTCGTGATTGAAATGAGAGTGATGTGAAACCCACATCTAGTGAGGAGATTGGCAAGGACGAGTTGAGGGATTAGCTACCCCAAATGACTCTCTTATCGCTTGAGTGCTTTGTACCATTGGATATGATATCATCGAAAGAGAGACCATTGTATTATGTCAAGTGTTCATGATTTTCCAAGGGATACCGCACGTGGGTGCAAGTCTTGGTACACAGTACCATTGATAAAAAATAAGGTGGGGCGATTGTGACTCATAGGTCGAAAGCCCTTAAAACTATGTTGTACACATATAATAGTCCTATTTCCTTTACGCCGTTACAATGGGGGATGATTTTAGGTCGCTGGAACATCTTGGGGCAAATTCAGGTTGCTGGGACACCCCGGATTTAAAGACTGAGTCAGGGAGAATCATACCACATTGAAATTCTGACAGAGCTGTATTTTGCATTGCATACTAGACTGTTTGTTAGCTCACCATGGTGGTCACTGATATTTAGAGCATATCATGCATAATAAATAATTGATCGCATGCATTTTCACTATGATTAAAATCTTATGCACAACCTTTATTTTGTCACATGGACACACACTACCATGTACTTCTCTTCATAATGTTGGAGTATGAGTAAATACCTTGCATTGAAGGATTTCTCATCCGGGCTTTCCAGCTTATGTATGTTGAATTATACTTTTCAGGTCTTGGAGCTTGTTAGAGCGGAGAGAGAGAGCCTGGGTTTGGGGCATAGATCATTAGTACCCAGTGTAGATTCGCATTTGACTTAGCTTTTTCTCTTGTTGATCTTGTAATAGATTAGTTCTTTTATTTCAGTTACTTATATCTTACTAGAACGTAATATTTGCTTCCGCTTATGTTTTGACCAATGCTATCGACTCTCGTAGAGATATGGGGTGAGAGTTGTGACTTTAGTCTGAAAATCTCAGAATTGGGAATTTCTGGTTTGGGTTGGGACAGGTTCGATCCAAAGCCACTTGATACAATAGTTGCATCGTGGCTTGGGATCAGACCGATCCTAGCTGATTTCGATACGGACCTGCCGATCTGGATCGAATCGGTCCGATCCTTAAAATCATGGTAGGGGGTGTGATAATTGCTTAAAATTATATTATTTAAATAGTTTTGGTAGGTATTATTGAATTTCTTTAGCATTTATTTATGTATTTACACTCAAATATGTGGGTTTACTTTTCACCGCTGCATAATACGTGTTTTGTGTACTTTCTTGTGTAGGAAATAAAAAAACCAACTTAGCAATCATGTGGAGATCAACCATCCAAGAGAATTCAAGGGTCAAGATTAATTGAGCTAAGCTTTGGAGGAATTAGCAATTCAAAACCGTTTAGGAGTCCAAATCAAGAGAGAAGATCGTCCAAAGATAAATTTAGAAACAAAAACTAGGAAAAAAAGATTTGATACAGTCTTGTTCGTTTGATCATAACGTTTCCGTCCGATAATAGATTAATGTGGTTCTTGATGCGTTGGAAAGAATACTTAAAGACCTACAATTTTGTACTTCATAAAGATTTCATGAATCGAAGTCTAGAAAGGTCAACAGGGCGCTTCAAGTGACTAAAATTTTCTAAACTGGGAATTGGCAACTCCACGTTCTAAATTGCTCTGTCTTTCCTTTTTCTTTGTGAAGATTCCTTTAGTGTTAGTACATATACATGGGAAGGAGCACGCAATTGAGTTACTTGGTTTTTGTTTTTGGGTTTTGGGAAGAGTTCAATACTTCTTCTTCTAGTTTTGTCTTGGGTGTGGTTTATTATTGTCATGGCTTTTGTTGTGAGAATGAGTGGCTAGGCTTCTAACTAAGTTAGAGGTGAAGTTTAATGATTTCCAAGTGTTGTTTTTTGAATCAACTATTGAGGTATTTATTCTAAATGTTGTTTGATTGAATGGTTAATTTATGTTTGGAGTTCTATTACATGTCTATATATGTTTCTTGATTCATTGTGATTTGTGAATACAATGCTTGAAAAATCCCTGTGACGTATCAATAATATCATAATTTTTTTCAACCATCAATTATTCCATTGTTTTTGTTTAGAGAAGCTTTCATTAATTTAATCGTTTGATCTTTTGGTTAGATAGAATCTTTATTCGATTCTAACTGAGATAAATTGTTCAAAAATCATAAAGGGATCTTCGAAATCTTAGTGTTTTTCTTTACTTTCTTAATATTTTTTTTTGTTACATAATCGTTGCTCCATACTATGGTGTGAAAATTCTTAAATCAGATCTCTTTTCTTTTCCTTCATTGGTAATCTCAGTTTTTGCTACATAAGTCAATCCTTGTGGATTCGGCCTTATACTAAAACACTTGTATACTTGCAAGTAAAGTTATCCAAACTTTTTTGGTTCATTAACTTAGATCAATAGCTAAGGTGTAACACTGCCTTGCACAAATGTTCCTAGTTATACTGCCTTGCACAAATGTTCCTAACTATTCTCTCTCTCTCTCTCTCTCTCTCTCTCTCTCTCTCTCTCTCTTTCTTTCTTTATGGAGAATCTCTTTAGAGATTTCCTAAGTATGGAGATGCTCACAAGTGATCTCTCTCCCTCAAGTCTCTTCTCTCTTTAGTTTTTCTCTCCAACTTTTTCCCTCCCATTTGGCCTAAGCCTCCTAGGCTTTATATAGGCCAAGGAGAATCTCTAGGATAGTGACACTTGTTACCATCCTCCTCATTTGTAACTACCATTAATATTATAAAAGCCACATTAATAAGTGTAACGATCGAATTAATGCTAATGTAACGGTCAATTTAATAAGCCTCTTATTAATGACAACTCATTAACTGCAACTCATAAGGTAACACCTTGTCGTCTCTTGATGTCGTTGAACGGTAGGTTGGCATGCCGAGGTTTGGCTCGATCGTCGATGATACCCACGCTTGTTTCTGCCACACCTCAAGGACAGCCAGAACCCTCCCTAAATGGGATCTCATCCGGGACAGAGATCTCCTGACAAACTCCTATAAATATCAAACAAAAAATTACATGATTACTTAATCAATTATACATAAGTTGGCCATGCTGTGTCGAGCATGATTCTCAATTTGATCATCTCATTTCATGTCGGGGATTCATACATACAAAATCGGGTATTTCGAAACCTCTGGAAACATTGGGGGAGTCAAAATGGGCCCCGACAGACATAGATTGCCAGGACAAGAGCCCACCCATGTAAGGATGGCTGGGGCCCAAGAATTTTCCAAGCCGGGACCTCGACACTAGTCGAACCGAGACAACGACATTTGCTGGGGTGTCTGTCGAGCCTGTTCTCGACCCGACAGAGCATTTTGCCATATTTTCTCTTTCTCTTATTTTAACTCTTTTGGGAAAAATGCCTTTCACGGTTCCTCTCATGTCATTTTTCGACTAGTTCGGAACACCAAATGGGTTCGTCAAAGTCTTAGTTCGTTTGTCGGGGATGCCCGAAGAACCTGTTTTGGACAAATTAATAAAATTTTTTAATGTCTCAAATCCTAATTTATGACAACTTAGCAGTCCAATAGGTATGACTCAGGACCCGCCACATCACCTCATTATCCTAACATGACTTTCTTGCCAAAATTGACCATCAATAATCTCCAAATCAGAGAGTCTGGGTTCTCTGACAAGAGTGGAATATATATAATTTTATTTATTATGACAGTTGATGTGTTGTGTCAATAATAATTATTAACCACTCGCAATAGTACGAATCTTTGCAGATAGGGCTATTTTGAGGGT
>JAUPMG010219593.1:0-23312 GCA_031762675.1 Pachysandra terminalis
TATATAATTTAAAAAAGATAAAAATCAATTCATTTAAAGTTTTAAACATATTAATGATGACGGATTTGTAAAAGACCACCTCTACTAGAAGATAATAACAATTAATATATGAGAACTAATTACAACCAGTTTATCCGAAAAAATATAAAAAAGTTTGTCTCAAGACAGCCTAAACCGTCGCGCAACTGTTCTGTCAAGAACATTCTTTGTCAATTTTAATCTACAAATAAGATAAGAATGTTGCATTAACTGAAATATCAGTTAGAATGCAATTTCAGAGCAGTAAATCCTCGAGAGTTTGAAGACTACTCTCTTTCTCTTGTAGTGCCTGTATTCACTGTTGTTTCTTATTCTTAAGTTCAAAGAAAATCCTATATTCTCCAAGCTTAAGTCCTTCTTCAATAGAGGATGGGCTCTGCTATTTGTAGAGAGTTTTTCACTCTAAATAGGACAAGTGTCACTCGGCTAAACGTTCAGAGAGGGATCCTCACGAGCTAAGCAAATCTTGAGTGACACGTGATCCTAAAATGTATCCGAGATGACACGTGTTCTTCAACACGCTTAAGTTACTTCCAGAGAAAGAAAGGTAATCATTAAAAACTTGCTCTGCGATAGCTTGCTTTGGAACTTGAGCAACACGGATTGGAGACGCTTCACTTTTACACAAATCCCAAGAGCAACGTCACCATCCTTGTCGCCAATCTAGAAAAGACAAAACCCCCTTTAGATAAGTTAGAAAGCAGATATTATAAATAGGTGAGATTTTTACCACGTGCTTTTCATTCTGAGAAGCCATCTCAATCAACTTTTAGGGGTCAATTCAATGTATAGAGTATTTTTCTGAATTCGTATACTTCGAAAGAAACTCCCTTTGGCAGCTATCTTCATTCGAAGGAAATCAAGAGTAACTGTATACTTACAAGATAATCAATGTATTCTCAAATTACCCATATAGAACTCGAAACTGAGTGTCTCATCAGGGAACTCGTTTTCATAATCAAGTCCCTGTAAAGAAGAGTTTGTCTTGAAATCCCTTAAGGTTCATAGTTACAGTAACCAATCCGAGTGCCTTATACTTAAATAAAATCAGAAGTAAACATGTGAATTCCTTCCAAGTGAAGTAAGATGACGTTCTCAAAGTTCGTAGAAAACCTATCTTCAGAAAATACTTTTGGAGATGGTGTGTCTTCGACCTCTAAAGCCCTTTCCATTGAGGATTTACTTCTAGAGGTGAAAGTCCAAGATATGACTCGAAATCAATTCATAATAATGAATAAAAGCTACTTCGAGTCCTAGTTTGTAATTCGGATGCATAAAAGAGTGTATTCGAGGGGGTAAACCCAAGTCTATGTCCTTCGAGGAAGACAGAATCTTTAGTCTTTTGAGGGTGACAAGCCATTTTGACGATTGACCATCTCAAGGTGGTTAACCTCGAAATCGCATTAGGAGGAAGAAATATTCATCTTTCGAATTCACCATCTGGAGGTGGTTGGCCTTCGAGTTCACCATCTGGAGGGAGTTGGCCTTGAGTTTGCTTTCGAATTCGCCTTATCAGGAGAAAATATACCTGCTTCGTGATCCCTTTAAAACAAAACATAATAAATGATCATTTGTAGTTCGTGGTTATGATCTAAGAATGACTTCTGAGTTAGAAGGTATTGACAATTCCCTCGAGTGCATTCTCTCGAGGATCTTTCCTTGAGTAAAATACTTTTAAAATGTAAAAATATGTAATAAAAAGCACTCGAAGTTTGTTCTAGGGAGTAAATAGATGTGACTTCGAGGCTTTATGAAAACTTTAGCTATTTGAGAAGTTCATTAGGGGTAGTATGCCCGTAAATATGTCATTCGAGTAAAAATAAGGTCATTCGAGGGAAGAGTAAAATCTTCATTCCCTCGAGCATTTAGAAAGCGTGCGTTGTAGGAACACAAGTCCTTGTCTTTTGAATATTTCAAAAGAGAAGATTACTTGTATTTGTGAAATTTTGAACACGTGCCGTTCTCACACAAGCTGAAATTCAAAATAGTTCCGTCTCCAAGAACCTTTTTCCTTTTTGGTAATAAAGACAGTCAGATAACTCTGAGTTGGTTCAAATATCATATTTTCACGTAGTTGTTAACAATTGGCATGTAAAAGACGGTTGTACAACAATTTACAGCTTTATTAGATGATTCAGTGTATGTGGTTATACCAAAAAACGTGCACATGCACCTTTAAGAAAAGGCTACGTATTTAGTGGGATTTAATTAGCCTGCTTGATCACCAATATTAATGAAATTCAACATATTTACTCAACAATCCTAACAAGCGAAGTAATCTCTACAAATAAGAAAATTTGAGGGGAGGTAAAAGTGTTATTCCAAAAAACATGAGGGGATGTATCTGTAATTTTACCTTGTTATTTAATAATAATTTATTTTATATATTCAAATATTAATGAGCAAAGAAATTTCTACAGTGTTAAGTTGGGTACCTTCTTGGAGATCTTTTTCTCTCTGACCTCGTACCGTTCCAGCGTCAAATCGCACAGCCATCCACCTGGGCTCACCAGCTGCTGCATTTACCAATTACCCAATTTTAGGATTCTCTCTCCAAAATACAATGAGTCGAGATTTAAAAAAAATAGAAAATGTCTATAGCTTTGTACACGTATTCAAGTTGTCCAAACCGATCTGTCCCACATGCCCTACACTGAAGTGGACTAGAAAAGTCACAACTTTGAACGATCCGGATTGTCGATAAATAATACCACGCGGAACATGTATTTCTGTCGTTCACGGTCTTTCCTCCTTTTTAATTTATAATTTCCAAAGAATCTGAAGTAAAATCGAAAAAAAAAAAAACAGCAAAACAGAGAGCTTACGTTGAGGGTGCGTTGAACAAACTTCGCTCTCTTCTTTGGTCTCAGAGGGAGCTTGCATCCCTTGATAGCCATGAAATCCTCCTCTTTCTCCTTGTTCGATAGTGCGATCACGAATTTCGGAAGCCATATCTGGCTCTCTTCTTCCCTCCTTCCTCCTCTGAATACGATCCTCCTTTTTGCTATCATGCGCCGTCTCCGACGATGCCGAGGCCCCACCCACGTTGTCGTGATTATCCTGCGCCATCTCCTCTCTTCCACCTCCGCTCTCTTCCTCTACAGAGAAAGAGCCCTTTATGCCGTTTCTGTGTCCTTTCATCATGACTTTCCAGCAGGTTTCAGAATTACTGAGAAATCCAAACACATCAACAAAAAAATATAATATATAAGTAAGGGCAAAACAAAAATTATAAGTAAATAAAAGGAAATGAGAGAAAAGGGAATATTAAAATTACGAATATACCCTTTATAGAGACAGATCGAAGATCATTGCTTGCCTTGCGAGAGAGCCTTAAGAATGTAAATGGATTGTTTTTTCCGAATGGATATTAAAAGAGACTAGACGGAAGCAGAAAACCGAATCATTGTAGTGTGGGGTTCAGGTCAGTTTTATGAAGTTTGATCGTGAATTTTCTTACTTTTATTCCATCTGCCTAGTTAGTGGGGACCGCATTGGGGAGTTCGCCACGTGGACAGTTTTAGTTCTTGTTGGACACGGAATGTGTTGTTGGCACAGAAGTAGATAAAAGCTTGACAAATGTCTAAACTCCACACTCCACCTGTCCGACATCAACGCCGGTAACAGCAATGACAGCAAGGATTTTTGACGAATTTTGTCTCCCGTGTCCTATGAAAATCCAGCGTTCACGTCACACCCATCAGTTAAACCATTATGTTTACCAAACAGTGGGCCCGCAATTCGAAAAGGAACGCGTAGCGAACAGAATATCTCAAAATTGGAAACATTGTTAGAAATTATAATTTCAATTTTATGTCGTTGAAATTGTAAGGAATGGGGATTAGTCAAGGAAGATGAGAATTGAAGGTGCCACTTGGTTAGGTGGTAAGGGCATAGTGGTGTTGTCCCTACGTTTTAGATCAATTTTTGTCTTCACCGCATGGGTGTGTTAGTTAATCCTTCTGATCATACAAAAGGAAGATGAAAATTGTTTGAAAATTTATATTTTATTTTTATTATTGGGTTAAAGATAAAAATAATAAAATCTGATCTCACTCGGCAGCTATTTCTAAACCTGTTTAATATTTAGTAGTTTTAGGTTGACCAAAATAAAAATCTTATAATCGGGTCAACAATAACCCGTCTGAATAATAAATACGTTGGGTTAGAGATTTTTTCACTATAAATTTGCCAACATATCCAACCTGAACTAGACACATTGTAAGTTCTAACAAAATCTAATCTGACTTGCCAAAACTGACCAGATATTTCAACAGATTCGAATTAACAAAAATTATTTTTTCTTAATTGGATCGACCCAAACTCACTTGGATGATAAATAAATTGGGTTGGTGGGTTTAAGTTATCAACCTATTAACCCGTCTGAACCCATATGACCCATTTATTAAATAGACAAGTTTGAGTTGACTATATTATAATCAGGACCTTACCCAACCCAATCCTACCCATTGCCATTTACATTTGAAATCCAGAACTAGCTAGAGAATTGTAAGTACCAACCTCTCCTTATGAACTCCATAGCTTCAAAAATAGGCTACAAAGAAATTCTATAACATTCATATAGAATTCTAATTATAATTCTCTAGTTCACTCTCAAACAGAAGAAAAATTAGAATTGGAAGCTCCAATTCCAATTAACATACCAATCGGGCCCCTACTGGTTTTAATTAGAGGAAAAGGAAATTGACAAAAACATAATAATAATCGAATATATAACATAAAATTAAATTAAATTAAAAACTCAATATATCACAGAAAGTAAAGTAGCATAGTGTATGGGTTGCGCACCTGAGAATGCGATGAGGAGGAGGTGGTGGCGGCGGCGGCGATGGATCTGGACGACGGAGATTGAGATGGTTATTATCGATGGTGGCGTGATCTGAATAGTCTCTGCTCGCTCTAACGACGCGACGATCGACTCGAACCATGATCTTGTGGTCCGGGGTGGACTCGCGGTCGCCCTTCACCTGGATTTTCATACACCGGAGTCGTTTCCGGTTTCCCCACTGCAACACGAACTCCGTCGTTGTCGCCGGTGTCGTAATGATCCCAGGGTGGTGGCGTGCTCCACGCACCGCTTCCCCTCCTCGAAAGTTGTTGTTCTTCTTTACCGCCTCTTTTTCCATCATTTTCTATAAAATATGGCTTCTTTCCTAAAATAACTAAATCTGTCACAACATCCACCAAACAAAACAGAGTTAGTTGTTTCTGTTAAATTCCAATTCACTTCCCCAATTCAAGAAAAATAGTAAATATAAGAAAATTTAAATTTAATGTCTCTGCAACAGATTCAAAACAGAGAAATCCGTACAAAGATAAAACCTGATTCGAGAAAGATTATTGCTTTAGCAGCAGATAAGATCGATGAAATGTTTAAGGGTGAAGTAATCATTCTTAATTTGGTTTTGTAAAATTGAAACGAACAGATGTGCAGACAGAGAGAAAACTAGAATCGATGAATAATTGCTCTTAATTCTTGGATTTTTTTAAATCTTTCTAGCATTCAAAAATAGGTTGAAGAAGATCATCATCCGCAAAAAAAACTGAAATGCAGATGTTTTGATTTTCACAGACATATTGAGAGAGAGAGAGAGAGGGGGGGGGGGGGGGGGATTGTGATCGACTCAGGAAGAAAATAAAAGAAGTCATGGAATTTGAGCAGTTCAGTGCCTGCACAGTATACTGAGGCAAAAGATCATATGAGTTTCATAGAAGGATTAGAGAATCAGACATCCTTCGGATAGAGCTTGTCGAACTGCAAAGAACAAAAAGCATCAAGCTTCCAACCAAAATGCAAAATTCAAACATGAACTTTTATTGATCATTGTCTTAGAGAAGGATTTCAGACCTTCTGTGATCAGATTCAGCATTAGAGCACCATAATAGAATATACAAATTCCTCATTTCGATCTTCCAAGTATGTAAAGCCAAGATCAATAAGAGATATATAATGAAACCGCAACTAAATTCATCTCTGTAATCTGTATCAGATATAATTCTTTCTATTTTCAGAGGAAAACTCAAGACTTCCTTCTAACGCACTTCGAATCTATTGAAAATATATCTGCAAACACGAAAATCAAAGAGAAAACAAGTTACTTTCTAATGATTATTTATAGAAATCAATAAAAGCTCGAACTTGTTGATCATAACGAACCTCTGCACTCAGATCCTTCTCTTCTCCGTAAAAGAGAAAAACAAAAGAAAAAGCTTTTCAAGAATCAAAGAAACAGAAAGGTTTATCGTTTCTCTATCTCAATTCTCAATCAATCTTCACAGAGAGATCAGAAAACCGAAGATCAATTCGAAAACAGCAACTCGCGATCTCTCAAGAACAGTGTCTTGTTATTTCAGTAACGAATCTCTCTCATTCTTCTTCCTCTTTTTGCTAAATTCACTATTTTGGTGTTTCCAAAACCAATAAAAAAAAACGCAGAGAGACAGAAAGAAAGAGCTACGAAACTAGCGCTTCAGACGAACGAAATGCCCCCTTCACTCATTCAAACCAGTTTATATTCTCTTCCGTTTCCCGTTCATCTCTTCCTTTCTCCGTTACGGCTAAATCGTCATCTCCATCGTGATTGAACTTCCCAGTCCGTTCATCGACCATCCAACGGTCATGATCTTTATCACTTTTTCACCAATCAAGTCCTCCGTTTACAAGATCCGTTACGACTCTTCCTTTGTACCTCTAGGGATAAGAGTGTTATTTCAGAAAGGTACAGGGAGGTCTTTATAATTAATACATATTTCAAGAGAGGTTTTTATAAATTATTTTGCCAAGTGTACTAAACGTGTTCAAGAGCAACCAAAAGATGTAACATATTACCACGTGGCAAACAAAACATCAGATGGTGCCCGGACGAGAAAAACAGGTGTGCCCAAATTATCACCCTAACTCCAAGATCAATATTACAAAGTTGGCGCCGGATATTTCGCTATTTTCACTGTAACGTTTCAGATTCTCATTGTTCTTAGTTTTTCTGTTCTACGATTTCTCATCTAAACAAAATCCGTGATTCTTTTCCTCTGTTGATGATTCATGTCCTTCCAGTTAATCGGGCTTCATGGAGGGAAGACAGGGCATCTTAGAATGCATACTCGAAGAGGAAACCCTAGAAGATTTTGAAGATCTCGATATGCTTGATGTCGAAGAAGGAGAGATTGAGGAGCAGAATCCGTGTGTTGAATCGATTCAAGATGTTGGTGGAGGAGATGTTAAAATGGCGAATCAAGAATCTCAAAATAGAAATCGGCGGCGTAGGGTGAAGAAGAAGCATAAGAGTAAGAAGAAGATCGGTTCAGTGTCGAATGTCACAGACATAAACAGGTTCTCTCTTCTAACTCTATTTCTGCCTGTTTTGTGATTTTGTAGCTCTTAGTTATTTGTGAACAAATGATTTTTAAGTTATTTGTGATTCCATCTAGTTTGCAATTTCGAAACCGTGAATTGATTAAAAAGGAGTTGTGTGGTATCTTTTCTTTACCATAGATTAGTTTGCTAGCTTGAGTTTCTTATACGAACCCTAAAGCCGTTTAGTGCATTGGCATAGTTATCAAAAATTTTGATTTAATTTGAAACGAGGGAATGAGAAGTAAGGATTTGGGTATTGAGTAATTTTCAAGTTTTTCGTTTGCAGGTTTGTTTTAGATACCTGTAAGCGTCTGAGAGAAAAGAAACCCTACTTGGTTTGGAATGCTGTGGGTTGCTTGGGAATATCAGCTTTGAGTGATCTTGTCAAAGAGGTAAGAGTTCATGTTTTACTTTCGTAGTTTCATACACTCTAGCAATGGATGGGAGTGAGGTTATTTGAACAATATGCTTGATCTATAAGTGTAATTAATTTGAAAAAGGGAACTTTACATAGAACGAATACAACCTGTGGGTCTACTACTAGTTAAGCACAAAGGTTTCTGCATGAAATATATGAACAGATGGGTAAATTTTTCAGTGTTGAAATTGTTGTTAGATAAGTGGTTGAATAAATACTTGATTGCCTTGATTACTTTGTTTCTTGAAAAGACAAACCGACATTGATAGGGGAAAAAAGAGCAAAGGTATTGTTTGCCAAAACATGGATTAGTGAAATGGAATCCAGGAAATTATGGATGAACCGACCTCTTGAAAAAGTTTGAAACATGCTATTTTGCCTCCTGTCTCCTTCACAACACAACATTGAAAGTCAAGACATTGTTTTATTGCATATAATATATTCAATATATTACATCCGTTAAACCTTTTAATTTGGAATTTTCAATACCATCTGAAATGCTTTTCTTATGGATGATATGAACTCATTTTCTACCGCTACCCTTGTCTACAAGGTAATTTATTTCTTTCCTTTTTTTCTACGTTTCTTTGTTTTTGTCTCGTCTTTAGCATCCTTTTGTTGATGGTTTAGTGAATCTCCTTTTGTGGGCTTTTTGACTTACAACTTCTAGTACAATTCACTGCATCATAAAAGGTGAGGGCAAAAAAATCTATAGATGCCTGCTGGCTTGCAGTAAGATGAAATTGTTAATGGGGCCTGGGTTAACAAGGATATGATAGAGAACCAATGTGTCAGCTTGTTGCTGCCAACTTGCTTCTGATTTCGTAAAGAGTCCGGTTCAATTGTTGATTGTCAAGTCAAATTTGCACTTGGTGCTACATATCGTGTTCTGCAAGTTTTCTGGAGCATGGAAGTCAAAACATCAGCTGGAGCATACGTGGATGCGCGCCACCGATCCAAGTGGCTGGCACGTGCTCCTCACGTGCAAACTAATGGACGGTCAGCTGATGTCGTTCTGGATATGTGGCATGCATACAAGCATGCTCCAACTGATGTTCTGGCTTTCATGCTCCAGATTATATGCTCCCATATTGAGGACTTATGGTCTCATGCTGTTGAATAGTGAAGAAATCGAAGGTCAGAAAAGGCTCTTTATCTATGAACAATTAGTTAAGTTACCCAATTTTGGTTGTGTGATTGTTATATTTTAAATTTAGCTCTTTGAGCCAAAAAGAAATTGGACAGAAAAGAGAAATATATGGCTGATATTTTCATCCTTTTCAGCAGGTCTATACATCAGATGCAATAACCGAATGGTGTTCGATATGGTTTGTGACAGTGTTGATGTCTGTGCTAAGCTATGTTATAACTTGCTCTACTTTTCTTCGGGGACGAAGTACTACCTTCGACAGTGTATTTAAATTGGAAGTGGGAACTTGTTTCTATTTTTCTGCCTAATTTTGTTTACACTGCAGTTATTTGTCTTCCCTCCCTAATCTTCCGTAAACTTGGGTTCTTTTCTTTGTAAACTTCATCTCTGCCTATTATTGCATTTCTTTTCAGTCTCCCTTTTGAACTCCGTTAGGCTTGTTGCTAGTCATTACTCCAGCTCAGTGGTTGATTCGAGTGCATGGGATGAGACATGAAAGCTATGATTCGTATCCTTCGAATGAGGATCTTATGATCCCATCTGCATCCATCTTCACTGCCATTAAGGTTGAAATTTCAGACACGAGCAGCCTTGCACTTTTCCAGGGCAAGTGAGATTCACCTACTAGGTTCTTGCAATGGAAAGTCGGAATTTGGTGCTGGATAGATTTATTCCAGTAGTTCTTAACAAAGTGGAATGACCGAACAGGATTCGTACCACTGATTGCACCTAGTTGGGAAAAGGACATTGTTGGTGATGATGATGATTGATTGCTTTCAGACCTGCCAATATATTATGGAGCTTATCCTCTCTCTTTAGTGCCAAACTACCTACCCAAATTCTGATAATCTTGTTGGCCTACCCTTGCGGATATCTCATCCAGGAAACCACTTCACTGCATTTAATCTTGTGGATCTCTAAGCTGAGATAGCTCCTGGCTGAAACACATCATTGGTTCCTATTGATGTAGGTTTGATCAATTGCTTTGATTATTTTCTTGATTTTCACCATGCAACCTACCTATAAATTTAAATAAAAATATGTGCATTTGTACTCATGAATAATGCAAAGTCAAAGAAACAAAAGAATCAATCACTACATGACGAGGACCTACTGGAACTATGCTTAAACTTATAAATATAATTAATTGATAGAAGATGTATGTAGGTTGCCATTGTCATGGGTTCCTAAAATATTATGCTTATACTGTTCTGTAAATATATTTCTGCAAAGGTGAGTAATTGAAAGTTTCGTAACAATATCTTCAAAAGAGGTATATTTGTCTATAGAAGGATTTAATATTTCATTGTTCGTCTTTGTTATCTGAATGGAATTTACAATAATAATATATGTTACAAGTAGTTTTTAGGAATTTGAACTTTTTTGTTATTATTTATTTTTCCTTTTCTTTGTGGTGATTCCATTGTGTATTTGGGTCTATTTATTTATATTGAGACTTCATAGTTGCAGGTGGATGCAGTTCAGGCTTGTGGAGGTCAGATGACTGCTGATGGAAAGCGTCTCCGTGCAGGTGGTGGTATATTATGGAATATCCTGAAAACACGTGAACCAAATGCTTACAAAGAGATAATGATAAAGGGGAAGGAGTTCGAGGTCTGAAACAATTGTATCTTCTTATATATATATATTTACACACACACACACACACACACACGCATACATATACTATACTTATAGGTTAGATATTCTTCAACATGGCGGTAAAGGATTCTTTTCTCTGCTCTTCTTTTTACTCATTGGGAGCCTATCTGCACTTTTTTTTATATACTTATTTTTGTCCCGGAGCAATAATTTTATGATGATCTCTACTATGATGTTTGGGTAAGCACCCTTCAAAGGGGACCTACGTTTAGCGTTCCATCTTGATAATACAGGAGGTTTTCCTTTGTGGTATTGGTGGGTGGGTGGGTGTGTGGGGGGGTGTTGGGTATGCTTAAGTAGATAATTTAACAAGTGTCTTATAATTTCCCTTTGACCTGAGTTATCTTCAATCAGAGGATTTTAACATATAATTTGTCATTCTTTTTCTTTTCTTTTCCAGAAGCAATTCAGGCAAAAGAGCGTTAGACAACCCCCGACGCAGAAAAAAGAAGCTCCTCAAAATACTTCATCTGCATCTTATGAAAGGATTACGGACGATGTTTCAGGCAGCTCCCAGGTGCAAAATGAACAGCCATCTGATACAGGACGCGTATCTGTTCAGAATAGGATACGGGTACCTGTTGCTTATGATGATCTGCTTGGAGCGGATTCGAAGGATGAATCACCCTTGTGTATGGAACAACAGGATATCTGAGTGTAAAGCTGTAAATGAAGTTTTGGATGATGATTTTTTTTTTGAAAGATGCTACTACGAAAGTTGCAGGTTTATATACTTTTCTCATAAGCAACAGAACATTTTCTTCTCCCCCCATTTTCAAGAGAGGAGAGGAAAAAAAAATCTTTGTTTGTTTGTTATGATGTTTGGACTTATCTTTGAACAAAATTTTTATGGATTAGTTTGTCTAGGATTCAGTTTCACATTGAAATACACTATCCTGAAAAGTTTTAGACTTGTAAGAAACAAATCAAAGAGTTCGAAAGGTATTGCATGCCTTGTTGGTTCAAGTCAATGATAAGAAAGATAGATAAGTGATGAACACAAGTCGAGCACACACAAACACAGTGATTTACATGGTTCGGCAAATAGTGCTTATGTTTAAGGATACACATTAGGTTCTATTTTTCTCACGAACTGGGAAAAAGTGTTACAAGAGTATGATAAATACCCTATAGTTAAGGTTGAACAAAATAGCCAGTGGTATTATTGTTTTACCTTACTGATGAAGTTAATGGTTGGATCATTAATACTTCTTGAATGCCTCAGTAGCAGTAGTCTTTACATAACAACAATCTATCCATTGTCTCGACTGTCGGAGCAAAATTTCGCTTGCATTCCAAGAGAGGCCATAAATTCTTTCTAATTGGCATTTTTGACTTTCATTTGTGAATTATTGTATCAACCATCGGCCTAGTCTGGGGATGTACAATGTAACGACTTGCGGCACAAATAGTATCATGCTTAAATTTAAAGCCCAGGCCTGGTACGGCTTATGGTATCAGCATGGTCACATTATATTAGAGCATATTATATCGTGCCGCAGAACCCATGCACAGAAAGGGCATGGCTTAAGAACCGTGAAAGTGTCATGTATTATGACCAAACTAGAGGGGTGTCTAAGTAATTCACCAAATTGTTAATAACGTTTGAACCCATCGTTTCACTTTGTATAACCTTGATCCGTAGAGTCTGATTCTGATCGCGCCACAAACCGAACGAACTCTATAAAATATTAACCGATTTCGCAGACAAGACAGAGATAGAGAAGGAGAGATGAGAACCCTGACAAGAAAATGGAGAAAGTCTCGGAGAGGAGAAGACGACGACAATAAGTTCTCTCTCCCAACTCGGGATGATCCCACTCTCGATGATTTCCATCCCATTGATACTCAAGGTCTCCTTCTCTCCTCAATTCAATCTAGGGTTTCTGTTTTTCTTTTACTGTTTTTGATTTGCTCTAAAATAAGAATTAATAACGATCAATCATTTTTTTTTTTTTTTTTCATTTCCTTTGTTATTGATAGCTAAAATGGTAAACCAATTCAATTTTTTTTCTTTCTATAATTAAATGTACAGAACAGGAGGAGCTAATTCGGACATTCGAGAGGAAGCAAGCTCAACTGAGCTTTCTGTGGAGGGTATGCGTTCTTTTGTTTCATGTGAACTTCCGTCGGTATATATTTATAAATCTTCTGAATTTTTATTTATTTATTTATTTATTTTTATGAGTGTTCTTGTAGAGTGTTTTTGCAGGCATTCTCTTCTGTTTCATTACATTTCTCATGTACTCAATCTTTCAGCAAGTTTCATTCCCATGGGAACTGGTAAGAATCACTGGTTCATGCTGTTTCTAAATTTAGGTTTTCAATAAATTTGTTACACTTTTTTGGATTCCTTTGAAAATATTAGTCGATAGACAGCATTAATGGAGATTACATAAGAATGAAGATTCCTGATTAGCAGAAGTATGACAAAGGGAAGTGATATGGATATTAATGGTATCGTAATTTCTTAGGAAGCAATTGGGTATTAGAAAATGGCCATTTATTGTCTTCTATGCACTTTGTTTTCTGTTAAATCAATCAACTAACCAGGTCCAGGATCATTACCTTTCATAGTGTTTAAACTCGGTATCTGATCGGGGATTGTCCCGGTCCGATACCAAGTTGGATCGGCCAATCCAAAACATGGCCTGAATTTTTATTTTATTTTTTTTAAATCAGAATTTTTTTGAGGGGTGTTGGATGATCCTGGACCATCCGATCTGACTCGTCCAAAATCGAGTCATATCATCTGGATCGGACGATCTGACTCGGTTTCGGGCCGAATCAGAAATTTTTTAACTTAGGTATCGGCTTGGGATCGTGGCTCGTCCCGAGCCGATACTTTACACTATGTTGCCTTCATAGGTATTTCTTTACTTTGGTTTGTTCCCGAACTTAGATGCTTGAATTGTCGATGATTTCCATCACCTTCGTTCAAGTATTATTTCTTCATAACGTTGTCGATAACACACATTGTAGTGTATTTTCAAGTTTAGGAGTGCATATGTTCTAAATTCCTCTTCTTTCTGAAAGTCAGACAAGAGATAACAAGTTGAGCGCCAGAACCATTCCATTGGCAGAATCAGAATGCATATCTTTTTAAAAGCCTCAGACGACTGGGCAGCTTGAATCCCATGTTCATTTGAAAATATCTAATTTCCAAATCCACAATTTATGGCATCACAGTGAGAAGATAGCCCACAAATTGGAACGATAGGATGAGGAAAATATCGATATAATGCCAAATAGCATGAATGTTTCCTTTGAATTTTTTTACTCTCTCAAATCCTTTTGTCCAAAAGTATGATGCAGTAAATGTGCAGACCGAATCATAGTGTTTGAACTCGGTATCGGATCAGGGATCGTCCTGGTCCAATACCAAGTTGGATCGGCCGATCCAAAACATGGCCCAAATTTATTTTTTAAAAAAACCAGAAATTTTTTTAGAGGTATCGGATGATCCATATATTGGATCATCCGATCTGACTCGTCCGAAACCGAGTCAGATCGTCTGGATCGGACGATATGTCTTGGTTTGGGTCAGAGAAATTTTAACAATTTAGGGATCGACTTGGGTTGTAGCTTGTCCAGAGCTGATCTTGAGTTGTATCAGCCGATCCGACTCAGTATAGGCCGATACTTTACACTATGGACTGGATTATCAAGTCATGAAGTGTATGAAAGTACCCATTTTCTCTTTCTGGTTACTGTTCGTGCTTTAGCTTTTATTTAGAACTGATTTTGAATTAGAGAATAAAAATGAGTTGTTTGATACATATCATTTTTCTTATTGATGGGGGTTCACTATCTTGTTATCTTTTGATGAGCAGCGGTATCATGCTTACTTTATGGATGAAGTTGACTCATGGATTGTCATTTCTGCTGGTTTGTTACTCTACTCTATGTGTTTGCATTTTTCATAAGCTGATGTTATATTTCACCTTTTAGATTATGGCACTTTAATTCTTTAAAAAGTCCCACAATCTTTATGCATCCTGGAAAGCAAATGTCAAATTGCTTGTAGAACTTTGATTCTTACCGATCAAACAAATTCAATTCATGCCATTTTACCGGTCTGCTAACTTTCATTATATGTATAGTACTAGTGATATTTTCTTGCTCTTTATATCCAAGATCGTTTTTTTTTTCCCGATGATATAAAATGTTATTTGTTGAGAAAATTTTATCTGTCAAGACAACTTCCTTGGGCTGTATTTGGTTAGTTGGAAAAGGATAGAAAGGAAAGTAAAAGAGCACTTTCCTTTCCTTTCCATTGTTTCCCCTTCATTTTAAGAGGAAAAGTTTGAGGAACTTTTTCACTAAAAATGGGATACTTTTGGAAAAGTAACTTCTAATGAACCAAACACAGATTTCATTGGAAAGTTGGTTTTCCTTTCCTTTCCTACAGATTCTAGCTAACCAAATCTATGTGGTTCAAAAAATTTCTATTGCTCATTCAGCTTCACATTTTATGGGTCTCTGAATTTAATGCTTCACTCTGTTGTATATATTGATCATGCTTCAAGTGACTTCATAGTTATTGTATTACTACTGTTGTTGGTAGCTCTAATATGCCATTAATTTAAACATGGAACAGACTGGGTAGCTGTTTTAGTGTGTTTGATGACTATCTTTGGGCTACTTCATAATTCAAAATTCCGTAGGCGGTGGATCTGGTACTCCTGCTTTACTGGCCTTTTATTGGCATTCTTCTGGTTATATCACATGTTCAGGTAATTAAAGTACTAAAATTCTAGATACCTAGTTTTATCTTCTTCTTTTCTTTTCTTTTTTTTTTTTTTTCTTTTTTTTTCGAGGGGGGTGTGATGTTGAACCCCCAACCCCACTTAGTGGGGACAGGGTAAACCCTAGCGTAGGACCTCCAGTTCCTGAGCTGGAGAGCTTGCCAGTTGAGCTAACCCGTGTGAATTAACACAGTTTTATCTTACTTCCATATAATTAATATAATCCCCATTTTGTGTGGTAGATTGCCAAAGTTTCGATGGGATATTATTTGGCTTCCATTTGGGCCTGTGAGGTATTGTCTCTAATTTATCTGTCCTTGTATCCGTCTCTTTATTTATGTACATAAGCAGCTAAAGTTATGTTTTGAAATGGCAGTGGGGCTGGAATCTGCCTGTACGTAGACCATTTACTTGCCGAGTCATCGGAAGAAGTAAGGGCACTTCGCGAGTACATGTATGCTTATAAGGCAAGCTAAAAGTTCACTTCTGAGCATTGTTTCTCTCGTCCTTTCTAACTTTTACTGGAAATATACTACAAGCATGCAATAATCTTCATTTCGGTGAGTGCCGATTAGGAGTAATTCTGTATAGTCAGAGGTCTACCTACATAAGTTCAAGGAAAGGCATGTTTACTGCGATGTAGATTTTTATTTTTATTTTTTTTCTTTTATGAATGTAGGTTTTCTGTTGACAATTGTTATTCCTCTTAAAGTTCCAGTTCTAATGAAGGGAATGAAAGATTTCCAATAAACTTGTAATTTCCACATGGTTTCTTGTCATAAAAGCTCTGAACCCTTATTCTAATATTTTCTTCCTCAGAACAAAGGTTTCATAAGGCTTTATCCTTTTATTATTGCATAACATTTGGTGCAATTAATGCCTCTAATTCTAGCTATCTGATCAGCAATGACTCTACAGGGTTTCTAAAATTTTGTTGCTTTTGGAACTACCCCAGTTTCCCAATCAATGGTGGAGAAAGCAAAGGGCAGAAATCAGTCTTAAGTTTAAAAGAAGATGCACATTCCATGTTCAGAAATGCTAAAAACTGAAAGTGAAATCACACACCCTAAACCCCAAATAACCTAAACAAAATAAGCAAAACTTACATTAATATGGCAGGAAATCCAAATTCAGATTTGTTAACCTCTCTCTTCAAACTATCAAACAGAAGGAGAGCTTCCCAAGAGAATAAGAAATTCACTAATTACCATAATTCTAGAAGTAGTTCTGCCTATTGTGAGATCCACATGACATATGATGAATCAGCCAAGATCCCCATTGAAGTGCAACAATTACAGAATTGACTTTACTGAACTCCTTCTGAAGCTTCAGAGAAATGAAGAAGCACAGAAGCTTTTCTGAATAATTACTGATAAATTTCTTGAGAAGTGAAGTTCATAATTAATAAAAGTGAACAGTTAAATAAAACCCACTGAGCTTATTCGGGCAAAGCCATCAATGTAGTAGGAGTAACTAATACAGAAATCTAATTAGAAGCAAATCCAAATGGAGCAATAGCCTTAATACAATTTCGAAGGAAGAACAATATATTCCTAATACAAACCATAGTATGTCTTTCTGAGCTGTGATTACAGGGTATAGGCCAAGCATAGAAATCCAGTAGGTATATAAGGTGTATTTACAGTGGAATAATTGCAAGGCCAAGCACAGAAATCCAGTAAGCATATATATGCATATATATGTATATCAACAGATTATTCTTCCAAATCGATTGTGTATTATGCATCAATCATGCACTGAATCCCCTGTCAAGGGAGCTCCAAGAAGTAGGGGGGATCCTGACACAAGCTTGTGCCGAGGCTTGACCCATCTGCTCCTTCTGAATGTCTGCATTACAGAAGTTGGCGAGGGAGCGCATGTACTTCATTCCATACTGGGATAGAGACCCACAATGTGTCTCAAAAGTCCTCACCTGCACACAAGAGTGAAAATATCATTAGTTCAGGGATTATAGCAAGGTTTTAAATTTCGCCGGCTTGCCGCCAAAATAGCTCCCAACGAAACAAAATGTAGGGGGAATTCGCTCCCATTTTGTCAATTTCGGTGAAATATAGCGAAATATTTCTCCTTGGCAAAATATTGCGTCAGGTTGGCGAAATTTTGCCAGAAAAAAATCTAGCGAAATGTCTAGTGATATCGAAATTTAAAACCTTGGAATAGAGGCTCCCAGTAATTGCTACTATTCTTTTCTGAAATTAAATCAGGCTTTAAATCTAATGACTGAGGACTGTGAATCTTACTAATGTCCTGAGGCAATCCCAATCATCCACAAGAGGCTGCCCTGAAGGCCTAACAGCTTTCAGCACTTCTGAACCTTTTTCAATTCCAAATAAGAGCTTTCCAATGAGTTCCATACTCTGATCTATGTGAATCCTATGAGACGTTACATCTAAAAACTCCTTTCGAGCTGCAACTTTCTTTGGAGAGCCTTCAGGAGCTTTGCGGTACTGGTCATAGAATAGAGGGGGGAAACTTGGGTCAGAGAAAGAGAGAAGGAATCAAACAAAAAGAAGTTTAATTGTTCTCATAATAAAAACAAAAAATATATAGAACGATGAAGTAGAAAACTCTTTTAAGTAATAAGCTAAAGAAGATGGAGATCATTAAACCTTTTGCCAATAATAAACTAGATCTGCATCTCGTTGGTTAACAGCAGCTCTTGGTACCGATGGCAAGGAGTTATCTTCCACAAAAGTATAGTTATCATTTGCAGGATTTGTACCCATAAACAAGAACAGATGTTCCTTGCTAAGCCCTATGTTTCCGTATTGCATGACGTGAGAGCCAACAGCATAATTCTCATTTATAGTCCTCATCTTAACCTGAAAATGCAAACATAGTCAAATGATTCAAATCCTCATTGAACATGGAACTAAGCACTAGGCAAGAAAGATCCCTAGTCCCATGCACATGCTCCACCTATGCACACGAGGACATGAAACCATCAGAAGGAGGAAACCAGATATTCCATATAAACTCATATAAATGCAGTCTGAGATCTTTACCAGTTGGTACTGCTGCTTCAGAGTTTCAGTCTGCAAATTGTGTAGTTCACTGCCCAAATGCGAAAAGATTAAAACAATATTTAGGAAAAAAATATAGTAAAAATAGAGCATCTAAATTCTTTTATACTTGCACTTTTGATCAAGCCCCCTTAAACGAATCCAACCAAAAAATCTTACTTGAAAACCAAAATGTTCAGGAAATAGGACTCGCATTCCAGAATAGAGTTTATGCTATTGGGTACTAGACTACTAGGTAGGAATTAACCACGAAAACAACTCAAACATGAAACATCAATTCTAATACCAGCTGTCACAGCCACACTACGCGGCCAAATTAGTGCCAAGTTACAAGGACTTCAGTTTGGAAAAGTTGCATATCTCAGCTGCCATTCTTTACATATTTCCCAAAGCATTTTCAAAATGAACCTCAGAGACAATAGTGCCAGTGAAATGCTTTTTGTTAACAAATAACTGCAAGACCAACGAGATAATATGCTTTAGACAAAAAAAATAAAAAATAAAAATGCAGACCTGTCCTCCATCCAAGCAACGCTGTACAAGTCACCCAAACAGGTATCATATTCTGGGGGAGGACTAGGATACTCTCCAGGACAATAGGTTCCCCAACTGTTCTCTACAGCATTTGATGCAGTGGTTGCATAGATATTTAAATCTTCTGGAAGAAAACCTTCAAAAATACTCCCGGACTCACAAGCTTCAAGATAAAATACCTAGAAATTTGCAGAAAGAGCCCCTCAAAAAGTGTTCAACAAACCCTAGGAACATATATTTGTACAAAAGGAAAACACAAAATTCTAACTTACCAAGCTTTTATAGGCTCCTAAAGCATGTTTCTTAATTAGCGTATTGACTACATCTTTCCCATAAAGGTAAGGTCCACTAGGCATTCCTACAATAAATCACAACATGAAAACTGAAGCTCTCAATTTCAGGATAAAGAAACCTAAATCTCTCTTAAAACAACATTGACCATTGCCAGAAAAACACTGAAGCAGAAAATCAAGATTCAAAAGATCGAATAAAACCCATTTTCAATTTTCAAGAAATTCCAGAAAATCCTTGGACTAAATTCAGACTTTGAAGACATGATAAACTTTTTTCAAGAATTCAAGTGCATTGATGAATAGTTAGAGCTCAGAATAAATTGTGGAAATACAAGACTAGGTTTTGACTAGTCTAATTTGGAGTTCCAAAACCACATGAAGAAATCACAAAAACATTAAGAACAGGCTAAAGCATTTTAAGCATGAAATGATTTTAGAGCCACTAACCAAGCACTCCAGGACCCCCGTGATCGGTATAGTAAATGAAAATATGGTCATTCGGACCACTATTCACTACCTTCCCACTGCCCCCTTTAACAGCAGTTTTGTTTCCAAGGATTACAGCCAAAAAGTTGCTAACATTAACATCATCCCCAGTATAATCCTGTAACAAGAAAATACCCCACGTGAGAATATAAAGTATAATTTTCAGAATCTACCAGCAGGCTAAGACTTGAAGGAAAGAATACAAACCTTTGGGACTCCTTCATAAACATCACTACCTTGTGGGTGATTGATGATGACACCAGGTCTCGGGTTTTCTTCATTAAAAGCAATATCATCATACATGAAAACAATGATGTTTTCGTCTTTCAGTCCACCCTTTTTCAAGATTTGATAGGCATGGCAAACATCAGCCTGAAACAGATATAAATAAAAATTTCATTATCAACATCAAAAAGTTACACCACCTGAAAATCCTATAATGGCATACAATAAGCTAATTGTTAGAGGTTGTCCAACTATCCATGCTTCAATCTGTTCCCATCATCCTTAATAATAATCCAGAACATATCAATAGTTATTCATATACCATAATAACCAGTTCCCTCTGTTCCAACACCATTGAAATTGCAATTCAGACACAACTGTGTATTTATAAAAAAAGGAGTATTGCTGCATCACTGTTCAGCTAAAATCCCTGAACTTGTAGGATCCAAAGTAGTGAAACCCACAAGACCATTCAAAAATAATTTGTTCAATTGCTATGGATCAGGCTTGGTAACAATATAACAAACATACCAGCATGGAACAGCTTTACACAAGTTTTTTGTGTCATTGGACTAAAAAAGAGACCATCAGAAAGGAAATTTAAGGGGGTTTATTCAAAATCAAAGAATTAAACAAACACACACACACACACACAGCTTGATGAAAAATTGAATCTAAATACAGATCATCAGTTTTACCGTATCAGTGTTGCTGAAGTTAAGATGAAACCCCCTTGCAAATAAAACTTCAAGGGCATTCACCCCAAGTCAGATAGCCCAAATTCAAACTGAGAGCTTCATGAACAATTGAATCTATTTCCTACACCTCAGATTGGAATGAAATCATAAAAGCTCAGCACAAACTTCTGGGCAAAACTCCCATATTAAATTGCTATATCACAATAACCAAATAGAACAATCAAAAGAAACCAAATTCCATACTCAAATTTAATCAGACCATAACCTCTCAAAACCCCAAATCGCATCATACACACATCAAATAAAATAAAATAAAAACCCTAGTCTTCCCCCAAAAACAAAATCATCAAACTAAAAGAATAACCCTAATATCAACACAAGGAACAGAAAATCCATATAAATTGAAGCTAAACATTTCCCAAAAAAAAAAAAATATAGCTCAAACTTTTCAAAGCATCACAGATCATCATCACCTGATGCCTGTAATTCCAGTAACCACTAGACCCAGCTAGCAGAACCGCCCATCTGGTCCCCACAGAATCATTGCCGTCCTCAGTACCGCCGTTGACGAATCCAGTGACTTCCGACGGCAACTTAAGTACACCTCCTCGGAGATAATGACCCTCCACGGCTATATTTGAAAGTAGGAGAACGAAGACGGCGATGTAACCGATCGTCATCTTCCCGGCGACGGGAAAAAACTTAAAAAAACAAAAAAGCAAAAATTAAAAAATTAAAAATCTGATGATGAATCTGGTTGGCGTAAGAACGTAAATTAGAAATTTAGAAGACGAGCCAGATTTTTAGGCTGGGTTTCTAACTTTGTATATAGTTTAAGCATTGACGACGATTGCTAGATGACGTGGCAGTTAGCTAACTGTTCATTGATTGGGATTTGTGTGTATGGCTAATAATATCTTTTCTAGTAACCCGGTAAGAGATTGTGTTTTTTTACAGAAAAGACCCCGCCGGTCCACAATGTGGCTGGAGGCTGGATGGCGGTCGACCCGATATGTAAGGTACCGATCCGCCTGTGTTTATTTAATAAATAAGTAGTTAAAACATTAATCAAACATGGAAAAATATTTGGAAAAGTATTCCAAAAACAGTGAAAATTTGCATCAAATTAAGTAGTGATACCATGGCTGCCGAAGCAACGCATCTACGATATTTCATGCGATATTTCTTACGGTACCTATCAGAGAGTTCACACAAGCAACACTATACACGTAGTGTCCTATGGTTAATACTGCAAGAAGAATTGCAGCAAAATAACACAAATGATTTTCTTCGCATTATTTAATTAATTGTATTTTTAACTTATTAAAGCACTTTTTAAAGTTATAAATGCATTTATTAAAGATCAACAAAAGTTTCTACTCATAAGGAGTAAAGAACGATATATCTTTATAATATATTGCAATCATACCGCTAAGGAGGAGGACTCTCAAGCCTTACCTCTCTCATTCCTAATTTCTTAGAATTTTAAATTTTTTCATAATAAAAAAGGGTTTCAAAACCAATAAAATATTGTCACGTTTTAAGTTTTAACCTTCTTTTTATTCGCAATGTTTTCAAATCGAAGGCAGAAGGCGCGTTATGCGTTACATTCTCTCCACGTTTGCCATCTTCTCTCCCACGTTGTTCTCTTCCACTCCACGTTTGCCATGGAGGAAACTAATTATCCATTTTGAGGTAAACCTTGTTTTTGTTTTTCTCCCTGCTCGCTGCTCCTCATCGCTCCCGTTTTTCTCCCTGCTCGCTGCTCCCCATCGCTCGATTCGAGAAGGTATTCTTTTCTTCTTTTCTTATCAAATGGGTTTTTTGTTTTTCTCCCTGCTCGCTGCTCCCTGCTCCCATCGCTCGATTCGAGAAGGCATTTTTTTCTTCTTAACTTAGCAATTTTTTTTTTTTTTTTTTGGTTTCATTCACTGTTACAGGGGGCGATAACTTAGTAAATGGTTTTTTTTTTTTTTATTTGTTTCATTCTTTGTTACAGGTAGCGATTTGATTACTAGGGTTTTTTTTTTTATTTGTTTCCTTCATTGTTACAGGGGGCAATAGCATAGCAAATGGGTTTTTTTTTTTTAATTTGTTTGATTCTCTGTTACAGGTATGTGTTATGGGTTTTTTTTTATTTGTTTCATTAACTGTTACAGGAGGCGATAGCTTAGCAAATGGGGTTTTTTCTTTATTTGTTTCATTCACTGTTACAGGGGTGATAGCTTAGCAAATGGTTTTTTTTTTTTATTTGTTTCATTCACTGTTACAGGGGGCGATAGCTTAGCAAATGTTTTTTTTTTATTTGTTTGATTCCCTGTTACATGCATGTGTTGGGTATTCTCTGTTATTGCTCCACCCTTTTCGAGGTCTATTGAGTTTCTGTAATGCCTTACTTTGTGAGGCCTATTGTGATTAATACGTTTGTGTTTTGATTGATGTTTTTTTTTCCCTCCCTTTTCTCTTTCAATTGTGTTCTGATTGATGGTTGTTTGTGTGTGTGTGTGTGTGTGTTTGTTCTAATTGATGGTATTTGGGTATTCTCTATTATTTCTCCATTTTTTTTTTTTTTTGTCTTCTTTTGAACTCTATTGATTTCTTTATAATAGTGCCATGTTTTCTCATAATAGATATCAATCT
>JAUPMG010219811.1:0-15169 GCA_031762675.1 Pachysandra terminalis
TGGGCGCCCTCGAGTATGACTTGAGAGGATGTCCCATCACAAGTGGGACTCTCAAGAACCCGAGGGGTTGTCCCATCACAAGTGAGCGCCCTCGAGTATGACTTGAGAAGTATTTCTGCTTCAACATCCTGCTATAAAGGGGTCTCGCATCCCGTTGCAGATTACCTATTGATATTAGCTTCATTGCGTATTCATTGTAGTGTTGATCATCCTGTGATTTATGTAATGTAGGGTCATCACGGTAGCGCACTACCTTCTCCCTATATCTAGTCTTGGTCGTATATTCCTTGAACCAATTTCTCGAACCGACAGGGGTTCTTCCGTAGGAAGTTCCCGATGGTTATACCCATGGGTATCAGTGGGGATCTTGCTACATCTCGGTCACAGTCCTTACACGTGGCGATCTATTATTGGGCTATCTGCCCTTACCATTTTTCATATCTACATATTCTTAGGAAAAATAAGCTTTAATGAAGCTCTTTGTTGTATTGGAGGCCCTTTATATTGTACAGGGACAGCCTTGCCAGTTGCAGAGATGCTTTCATCGTGGCCTTTACCATGCCCTACAAGCGGCACTAGCTGCAATACATTTATGAGATAAAATCAAAATAATTAAGGCCTTTTTAGAAATGACAAGGTTGGTAAAGAAAGTAAAAGAACAGTTATTACCTTCGAAGTACCCCTTGCCCTTCGAAGATGGTTCCTTCGAAGGAACAATTGGTGCCTTAGGAGCTCAATCTTTCATGCTCCTCAAAATTAAGGCCAAAGAAAGAGGGACTTCGGCTTCTTCTTCTTCCAGCTTCTCTTCGGACTCCTCTTCCGAAGTAGCACCCCTTTACTTCAAATACACATCCTGCAATATGATGTAGCCTGGAATTGCATAGGAGATTGGGGTGTCGAAGCTTGACGAAGGCAACTGATTATTGCCTTGAGCCCTCACCCGTTGTTCACCTTTGATCTAATAGTAAGTCACATACGACGTCACAGGACCAGTGCAGTAGCTGCACAACTTCTAAACTGCAACAACTTAGTAAAACAACGAAGACAGGGACACTCGCTCATCATGATTAGGAGAAACGGGGTTCAGGCATCAAATTACTATGACCATGAATGAGAGAATATCTCCCTTCCACCATTGCAACTGTGGTTGTTTTGGTATCCATGGCCCCCAGATTCTTCACCGGCGCTGTATGGTCCATCCCAAACTATCGGAGCACTCGGTGAGGGTTGTAGATGGGAAACTTGCTACCAAATCTTCGAACTTAAGGACCGACCAATCCTTCACTCTCAACCGAGCCTCCGTCCTCCAGCATAGTCCCCTTGGACTGAAGAATTCTCAACGACCCATGTCGATAGGGATGGAAGTCGAACTTTACCTCCAAATCCATAACAGAGGCTAAAGATAAGATACTGTACTTTTGGGCTCAAGGTGGGACCATATCATTGCCTAAAGGGTCGTATCAAGATCTAGCTTCTCCAATCTGCCTTCGATGGTCGCAAAGTCCAGAGGGAAGTAACTCCTGTACCTCTTCCACAAGAACATATGCAGGAAGTTGGCATCCACCATCGTCTCCACTAGATGCTCATTCCGAGACCTGGCAAGATCCTCACACAACAAGTCCAGGTGCTCGTACAATGTCCCCAAGTACAGAGGAGCGAGTGGTACTTTGTTCCCCTTGCTATCTTGATTGCAAGAGGGAACATTCGCTCGACTACCGTTTCTGTAAGATAGCCCTCAAGGAAAAACCTCGATAGCTAGAAGGCCAAGAAGGTGTCCAGATGGACAACACTGTTCAAGCCTTCACCCAATACCTTTTGATGGGCTTGGTATTGGTCTTCACAGACTCATCTTCCATCCAGAAGTAGTGCACCCAGCCTGCGAAGGTGTGCTTGGAGCTCTCTTCTTCTCCTATAGCCTTCACCATTGATTTCTGTAGGGACTTCTTCATACACATCTTTAGAATATCCACTACGCCCTTTTTATCAGAAGACGAATAAATCTGGCCAGGATTGATGTCTCCTAACACATAAAGATATTGAAGGACTTCTACGTCCTTCATAGTTAGGGTAATCTCCCCGAAGGCCATCAAAAAACATGATCCACCAGATTCCACCGAAGGATCAAGGTCTTCAGGCCTGTATAATTTATGCGGAACTCTCTCGTAGAGATTTGCAATGCTTCTAACACTTTGGAAGCATCGAGAGTCGTCCAATACTCAGGATTGCTCAGGATGTATTCACACCAGACAGACCACCCCAAAGGCAAGTTGAAATGAGACCGGAAGCCGATATCTGACAAAGGGTAAGCACCCTTCTTCCTCTTCCTCCACGGACTAAGCCAAGGCTTGGCTGTTGAAAGCCTTTCAAAAATGTCCAGACAACCTAGAAGAACTTTCTGTCTTCTTCTGAGGAGAAACCATGGTCTTATTGGTAGCAGAAGAACCCTTCGCACTTGGAGAAGCCATTGAATGCTAATTGAATTTTGAACTTCGAAGGATAAAAGAAAGAGTAGGAAAGCAAGAGAGTAATAAGCTCGAAAACTCATAAATCTCATAAATCTCAAGGTTGCAGACGACCTTTCTCTGTGATAGACTCGGACTATTCTCCTTTCAAGATAAATTCAAACATTTCGGGTGGTTTACGTACGATCATGGGAAGCAATCATGCCATATTTAATGCAACATCATGTTTGATATTTTTTTGTATTTAATGCGCATCATCCCGAAGTGTACAACATTTAATGCCTACCATTCTAAGGTATAATCCCCTGCTTTTTATCTTTAGCATAAAAAACAGAGACCAAGAGAGTAGTGATGATCTGACAGTCTGATTAATTTCATTTGACGTCTGTCATGATCTTAACGCAAAATAGCACGTTTATAAGACATGACCAGAAGCCCTGAATCATTTATAAAGCGGTTAACCTGCTCTCCTATTACCTCACGCGTGTAAACGTCAAACGACGTCCACTCTCTTATTGGGCCACGTCAGCTATACTGATGATCTTTTGGCCTAATGAAGGAAGTTCACGTCCTTATCATGTTAAGAGTTAGCTTCTTCAGTAAGTAAATTCATCGAAAGATGGAATGGACACTGTAGACCTAACCATGGGTTAACCACTCTCATATGGTCAATTATGGGGCTAACCACCCTCAGATGGTCAATTCATCAAGGTATTAAAAGACAATTAGAAAGAAACATATTTACATCGGATTTCACTAAGTTCAATTCAAGGTCACTCGAATTGGTTGCTTGACCTAGAACCTTGAGGGATTTTATGATGACCCTGGCTTATTAGAACTATTGATAATGAGAAACTTAAATTTAAGGTTTGTGTATAACTGATTTGATAATATACTAGTCACCTTATGAGATGTATGTAGTTAATATGACTTCCCTTGAAGGAATATAGATTAACATACCCAAAAGGGTTCCCTCGAGGTTGAACGAAGGCCTAAAGAGTATTCGTTGTGGAATTCGAATAACTCCTTTATTTTATTGCAATAAATCCCAAAACAGTCACGTGATGAAACCTCGATATATATATATATATATTGCATATCTTATTTAAGGGGATATTGCCTTATCAGGAATGGTAGGGATAAGAATGGCTACGTTGTTTTGGATATATATATATATATATATATATGCATGTCACACGTGTCATATGATTCGTAATCTCTTAGATCCCAAGGCAACTCATCACAGAGCAAGTTCACTTAATCAAGTGACTCACCACAATTTCCTTTTGGAAATAACTTGTGCGCGTTGATTATGTATAGACTTTGGATATGCATTGCTGCATGGGGATACTTCCAATCATCTCTATGGACGTGCGTCCGATTGACACCTGTCCTGATTAAGAAATGATATTTTGGATGTTTTCTCTATGAATAGCAGAGCATGTCGTCGAATCAAATTATTGGTGGAACAGTGAAAAGATCCAATCTTCACATATAACTTGCAGATACGTGAAAGAAATAAAAAGTGATTACTTGTCTGAGATATTTGTGTCCTTCGAACACTGAGGTTCCTGTCACGTCCCAGATCCCGTTACACGAATCCCTAGATAGGGTGGCATGGATCTCGAGGTGAGAACTTCGGGATCCACGTATGGACCGCAGATTGCTTCCAAGCTAAAAAGTGAAAGTAGAATAGAAGCAAAATTTATCTTTATTAGGTTCAATCAGAGTGCGGATGTCTGTCAACGTCGATGAAACCAAATTATACTGTTACAAGCATTTACATAATGATAGGCTGCAGCTAAGCCTAGATCGACATGGTTCACAATAAATCCCCACACAAGGTTATCATCACATTCGTGCTTAAGGCAACTCTTGCTCCCTTAGAGCAACAATACAATGTTCTATAAACAGGTATTATAATAGACTAAGTTCAGCTATAGCAGCACACGATCTAGCACACATATTACTCCTCCTATCTTGTAACCTGAGAAGTTGTGTGAGACATTGAATGCCCAGTAAGTGTGAGACAATTACCCATCCTCTTATGAAAATTAGATCAAGGGTTAGTACAATAATAATAATCATAGTACAACATGAGTGGTTTAATATGGAATGAAATGAATGAATGAAAAAATCACATGATCTATAATGGATGCAATGAAAGCGACAATCATAATGTAGATGCAATGAAAACAAACAATCATAATGTAAAATGCTAAGTGAATGGACTAAACTAACGTATCCTGATAAGTAGACCTCAACCAGAAGCTTCTCAACCAAACCAATTCAGGACATCGTCCTAGGGACTGCCGGAAGCCCCATCTTCATTCCGAGCGCTAACCCATGGTATAAAGTCCACCATATGGCTAATTTATGAGTGTACCATACTAAAGGAATAACGAGCCTGTATAGGATCTCGTAAACATCCTACCCTTATTTGAGTGGGCCCTTTCACCCCACGGGTTTAGTCAACTCAACTGGAGGCTTCACCAAGTTTCTCCGTAGATTTTCACTTCCCAGTTCACTTATCATTCAACCTCAGCCTCGTATGTTATGCATTAACTAGGATCTCAAATGATGATAGATAATGGAAACTATCCACGCGCCCATACACGCAAATAATCTGATTGCCAACCATCATAAGCTTCCTATGAGTTGTCACACCACAAAATCATACAATCAGTAATCCTTTCCATTTCCAAGTCACATCCATATCTGTCCTAGGGTGGGATGATGGCTACACAGCAACATCATTGGAACGCTTAGTTTGACTCCCCGCAGGTAGGCTAGCTGCCATCAGGTCAAAACTAACTTCCATAACTCAATTACAATCCATGGCAAGCCCTTCACCATCCATCCGAGGAATCCACAAAATTTCTCAACACTGTGCAAGTTCTCAATTCGTCGGCAGGGTGGTCAGTGGACCGAACCCTGCCAACAACGCCGTGTTCTGGGTAATATTCTGGGTTGCTAATCTCTTTACCATGTATTCCATTTGAAACAAAACACACATAAAACCAAGCACCAAACGCTCTAAATACATCCTAGGATAGAAATCAACACAAAAACACACGTTTACACAGATCTAAACATAATTAATGTAGAAATCACATAAATCATAAAAACAGAGCATTTATACCATCAATCTCAAATTCATAATAAGACTACACCATCTACACAACTTACCTGATTGATCTCGTCGCTTGATAATAGCTTTCTGAAGTTCTTCCTCTTCCTCTCTACGAGCCGATGTCTACAAATATAAGGTTCTCTTAGTGCATGATCAAGCCTCAAACGAATCCCTCTCTTTTCTTCTCTTTTCTCCTCAGTGTCTCTCTCTCTTAACACTCAGATCTCAGATCTAGATCTGTAAGGAGAATGAGGTGAGAATGACAATCCTCAAAACCCTAAAGCGTCTTACCATTCTCCTCACCCTCTTACCATTTCAATCACCTCCATGCTCAGCACGCACGCTGATCGCGCGCCCAACTCGATTGATTGAACATAATAGTTCAATCAACCCCTAAGTCCCCATAATATCCATATAACCCCAAAACCCATACTTATATAACACAACACCCCATAACACTAATTAAGCACATAATACTACTAATTAAATCCTGAAAATCACCAATTTTGCCCAACTCTAAACCTTAGTTATAAATGTGCATATCTTAGACAATAAAAATGAAGTTATCCTAATTACTTATGATTATTCTTAGATATACTAATCTGAGTTTCTATATATGCATATAAGTGTGCTTCCAAGTTATGCTTATTAAATCCATTTAATAAATCTTGAATTAACTTTAGATAATTAATTTCTAGGTTTGGGTCACTAGAGTTCCCTTGCCCTATGCTGTGTGTGATCACCCCACGATCGGGTGGACCTTAGGTCGATCGGGTAAATATGGAGTCGCCACCATTCATTGAGTTCAGGTGTGAATGGTCACCCGTGATATGTCAATCAATCCCAAATTACACCAAAATTATAATGGGTAATGGTCTAACCAGGTTTGGGGTAAGGAGGTTTATTTGAGGGAACGGGAAGGTTTTAGGCACCCGTTCTCTCCCAGTTTAACCGGTTATCCGGTTCAAGAATGTTTGGCCAATTTAGATAAAACCTAAAAGAATAAACTAAAATGCTAAAAATCTAGAAATGCCTAAAATAATAAAAGAAAATAAAATGTCAATATTAAAATCTAAAATCCTAAAACTAAGAAAATAAACAAAATAACAAAATTTTTAACAAAATGTCAATGGCAAAATTAGATTATCTAAGTTTATTAAATACACGAAATAAATAAAACACACATCCACATCATAGTATGCCTAAAAATTAATCAAAATCCTCTAGAACAAAAATTGCATTAAACATGGATTAATCAAATTCAACAAAAAATTATCCATAACATATTACAGTAAATCCCATACCCATGGTAATAACATGATAAAAATGTGCATAAAGTAAAATAAATAAAAAATTGAATAACCTGTAGTAGCAGATGTGCTCTGTATGTGTCTGTCTCTGTTATTTGATTTGAGCTTCTTAGCCTTGACTTGAGAATAGTAAATAGACGGGGATGTTTATTGTAATTGTAGAAGAGATGGGATTGTAAGGACATTCAGGTGGATGGGTTTAAGGAGCTGCTGTTTTTGGGGGTTGAAACAGGAGATGCTGGGTCGTTTTTGGTTGCTAATGGGAGAAGGTTGGGTTGCAATAACTTGAGAACATATGGTTGTGGTGGATGGAGGTTGATGGGAAGAGATTGGGAGAGTTTGCTGGGTCGGTTTCAGTAGATTGAAGGGTGTTGCAGGTGATGAGGGAAAGAAAAGCACAGGGCAAAAGGCGTTGCAGGTTTTGGAAGCTGAACAGAGGAGAAGGGAAGAATGGGGGAGAAGATGATGTGGGAGAGAAAGAAGACCAAAAGAAAGAGAACAAGAGGAAGAAGACAAAAATGAAAGAAGACAGGAAGAAGAAGATATAAGAGAGAGAGAGAGAGAGAGAGAGAGAGAGAGAGAAGACGGTTGCTGCTGCTGCAACTAGAAGAGAGTGGAGAGACGGGAGAGAGAGGTGGTCGGCGGTTGGTGCAAATGGCGTGAGGTCAGTGGTGATGCGGACGGCGGGAAGAAGAGAGGAGAGTGTTGGGCGATGTGCGGACGTGTGGAGTTGTTTCCAGTGGTGTGCGGACAACGAGAAGAAGAAGAGAAAGAAGAAATGGAAGAGAAGAAGAAGAAGAAGAAGAATGTAAGAGGGATTAAGAGATCGCCGGATTGGAATTGACGTCATTGTCGGATGGGGAAGGTGGTGCCGGAAGAGAAAGAAAGCAGAGAGAGAGATTTAGTACTTGAGAATCCGTTGAGAGGGAGAGCTCGGCTCTCCCTTCTTTATATAAAAACAATTTTCTTTTTTTTTTTTGTTTGAATTGATTTTTCAGAAACTCTCCCCTTTTTAAATTTAGAAACTCTTTTGAATTGAATTTTAGAAACCTCTCATCTTTTTAAATTTAGAAACCCTTTTGAATTGAATTTAGAAATCTCCTTTTTGATTTGTTTGAGAATAAAAACCTCATTTTTGAATTTAAAGCTTTCTATTTATTTTTGGGGATTTGCCACATCACAACTTCTAAAATTTATTCTTTCTTATTTTTTGGATTTTGACACATGACAAATCTTCCTCAAATATTCTCTTAATTATTTCAATTTCCTCCATAAAGTGTTTTTTATTATTTTTTTCGTCCCATTGTCCTTTTTGATAATTTTAAAAATACCAAAAATAACCCTTCGAATCTCGAACTCGAAATTTTACAAAATCACAGTCGTTTCGAAGGTGTTTCAACGAGAAATCCAAATTTGATGTTGGAAAAATGTTTCGACTCTTGGATTTAACTGTTTGGTCCAAATGACCAGATTAGGGGTAAAACTATCATTTTTTCCAATGGATGTCGAATTAGTCCAAAATTATACTCATTGGGGAGCATTTTGGCTCAGGAATTCGAATTTGAGGTTATAAATGAATTCAGGATTGAGATGGATTAGACGGAATTTACCAAGGGTATTTTGGTTATTTCACATGATTTTTCGGGATTTTCAGAGAAAATTGGCAATTTGATTGGGGAATGGTTTAGAGATAATTGGAAAATAAGAAAAGCCAAGTTCAAGCCTCCAGAAGTTGCAAAGATCAAGACAAATTCACTTTCATGCAAATTGGGGTATCGACACTGTGCATTCTTGTTGGAATGCCTGATATCTCGATCTTCTCTCTATGCTTCTCTCTTTGTCTTATATACATGTCAAATTTGAGAAGAAATGCTCTAGATAGAACGGTTGCGCGACAATTTAGGCTATCTTGAGACAGACTATTTGAATTATATCTCTATTGATGTATTTGTATTGGCGAATAGTTTAGGCTATCTTGAGACCAACTTTCTGAATTATACGTCTGTTGATGCATTTGTATCGGTGAATTATAGCTTTATCAATCAAATGCATTCGAATTTTTCATTTACAAATTACGTATCACCACTAAAAACTAATGAAGTAAATGTGTTTATATTGTAAATGTATTTAATATAAAGAGTTAAAAAACTTTAACAAGTCCATATCCGTTAAAAAAAAATGACGACAATTGGAGAATGGAAACCAACTAGACCTGTAATCTTCTTGGTCTTACTGGACCCATCCAGAACTCGACTTGTTGACATCCGTACATATTAGTACATATTAGGGGTGTTAATTGGTTCGGTTAAAACCAAAAATTGAATGAATCAAATCGAAAAAAATTGATTTAGTTTGGTTATTTGTAATTTTGGTTTGGTTATCCATGGCTTCTAACAAATTAATGATTTCCAGTTGAAATAATTTTTTTCTATTTTAATAAAATTTCATGGTGGAGATAAAACCAGAATTTTTAATTCGGTTATTTCAGTCCGATTTAGGTCGGTCAGAAATAATCGGTTTGGTTTTAGGTTTGAACACTAAATCGAACAAAACCGACCGAATTACACCTCTATATATACTTGAATAGCATTGGAGCAGGTCTTTACCGGGTTGTACCGAGGATGAATCCGATCCGGGACTTGATAAGGCCGATCTGACCAATCGCCATCCCTACATTTCAGACATCCTCGGCGATTTCCAATACTCTAAATCCATCTTCCCGCGCTTTCTTCAGCACAAGTATCATTCCCAATTTCCAAATTCAAAACTCGGAAAACGTAATAACCCAAAACCTAGAATTGGATCACTTGTTTAGTGCAGAAATGGAGGAGAGAGCAAAGATGCTGACGAAGAAGTCCTTCAAGGGCGCGAATGTGTTTCTTTCTCGAAATCTCGTTCCTCCTGAAATCTTCGATGCTCTACACGATGCTCTCAAACAGAACGGCGCCGAGGTCTTTCTCTGTTGCGATCCCTCTCGATCCGGTTCAAACGATTACCATCTCATATCTTCTCCTAAACATGTAAGAAGAGGTTCCTGTTGAATTCAATTTTATGAAGTTTGAATCGAAATGTTTTTTTTTTCTTTGTTGGTTTCTAACCTGATTGACGGTTGACAGGAGAAATTCGAGGATCTGAGAGCTAAAGGCTGTAATTTTCTGGGTAAGATTTCAGTCATTTCGAGTATCCATGATTATATACTCGGTTTATGCAGTAGGGGGTTCTGAATTTTTTTTTGGGAGTTGCAAATTCGTCTATTTTTTCGTATTGTGTTTTGAGGGTAAGGTTGGGTTTCTGATGAGTAGTGCCCTTCAGATGCTGAGTTTGGATTTAATAACACGGTAGCATTCAATAAAAAAAAAATGTTCGGTTTCCATGAGCATGGTTCTATGGACTGGTCCGGTCTGGTCTGGTACGTACCAGGACCAGACCTCAATGGTCCGGTCCGAAGCAGCTATACCTACTTTTGTATCTATAGGCTCTGGACCGGAATGGTCCTGTACAACTGGTTTGGTGACCGGTACAACCGGTCTGGTGTTTTTTTGTTTTTAATTTGTGGGTGGACGGTCCAGACCGGTATCGATCTGGACCGGTCCGGTACCAACTGGTCCCGATTGGTACTGCAGGTCTGCCAACCGGTCCGGTCCAGTTCAATTACTTTTTTTACTTTAAAAATTTGATTGGCAGTGCGGTGCTTTTGTACCGGACTGGACCGCCCGGTACCAGCCAAAAAACCCTGTCCATGAGGGTAAGGCTTGGATTGCTGTATATTTTGTTAGAGAACTTTGAAGAAAGATTTGGTTCCAAGTGGCAATATTCAAATCGGTGTTTGATCTCTTTCGTGTGCGCACGAGAGCTTTGGGGCAATGGGGAAGGGAATTTATGAAATGTAGTTTAATGTATGATGTGTGAATCAAGTATTTCATCTAGATTTCCTAATTGTGTTGAAGACCCAGTAGACCAAACTATCATTTCGACCTTATTCTGGGTATGCACAAAATGGGCCTCATGTTAACGATTAGATTACTTAATCAACACTGCCTTTTACCGACTAGCCATGTCAGCGACATAAATCCTTTTATGTCACCATTTCTTCAATAAAATTTTAGTTTCAAATCATTTTCCATTAGCTCCATTTGTGCCCTATTAAGCTTTCCTTTATTTTTTAGATTTTTCTACATTTAAAAGCTCACACTTTCTTGCCAGATCCATCTCTGGTCTTTTTTTATTACGGCTAAACTATCTTATTAGATTCTTCTTATTTTGTCCTTATTAGCTTGACCCAGATCCATCTCTGGTCTTTGTTCATTACAGCTGAACTATCTTATTAGATTCTTCTTATTTTGTCCTTATTAGCTTGGCTACTCCTAGACTTTTCCAAACATGCTCATATCCGATCCTATCTTTCCTATCTTTCCACTTGTTCATCTCAACATATTTATATTGGTTCAACCATTCCATGAACGTTTACTTCTTAGTTGCTCAATACTTTTTTCTATAAAGCTTAGTTGGCTTGTAGAGTTCTTCTAAATATTTCTTTTAGTTTACTTGTTCATTAGTTACATAAATCTTTGGAAGCATGTGTCCACTTTAGCCACCCAGCTGCAATTCTCTGAGTAGCATCCTCCTCAATCCCTCCTTGGTTGTTAATAATGAACCAAGGTAATGCAATTGGACATGAAGTTTGTGTGGTTCCAATCATTACGGCTCACAAGATGCCCAATCAATGGGAGCAGTTTTTTTATGTTGATAAAGGTGACATGGGTTTTGCTAGGTGATATTTGACTCATGAATCTTTAGTGGGGCTTTCTTGTTCTGGGAAAGGGAGGGAGGTTGCTACATAGAGTAGTTTTCTTCGCGGTTGTCTAGTCCTCTGTTCAGAGAAGAATAAGAGGAGTTTCTAGGATGAGTGGTCAACTTCTCAGTATATGGTTGATGCATGCATGGCCTTAGCGGCTTCTTGGGTTTGCACTTACCAGAATTCAGGGGTATTTCTGTGTAAGAAGTGATTAGAGACTGGAGGATGCTGGTTTTCTTGCACTTGGAGTTTTGGAGTACGACTTTCGTTTTGTGAGTTGGCAACCACCTGTGAGGCGGTTTACGAAGCTTAATTTCGATGGTTGTTCCTTGGGTAATCTCGGACCATTAGGTATTGGAGGCATTTTTAAGGATGTGTAGGGACTTATTATTCATGCATTCTCTGGTTCCATGCAAGAAGGAACGCAATTAGAGTTGAGAATATTGGCCTTGGTGACACAGTTGAGAGAGGCATAATGTAGGAATTTTCCGTCTTTTAGTGGTGGAAGGGAATTCATCAGTTGTGATGTCATGGCTTATCAGTCGTTAGTCATACTCATGAAGACTTGCACACGGCAGATTGGCATGTTCATTAGTAGATGGGATGACACCTCATTCTTTTATGTGATCAAATCTGTCGATGGGATGGCTGACAGAGTTGCTAGAATGGGGTGGATAAAGATTCTATGTTTAGGGGCATTCTCACAAAGGAGATGTTATTTTTTTTAGCTGCATGTTTTGTCCATTTGGTTCTTTTTCTATTGTTGCTACAGTCCTTGTGTAGCCATCTTTGTATATCCTCATATTTCCTTTTAAATTTTTTGTTATTCATAGAAACAAGATGCCCAATCAATGGTAATGACGGGACAAGAAGGAAATGTAAGAAAGAAGAAAAAAAAAGAACGATATAGAAGAGAGATATCATATAAAAAGAAGGAGATGGTTGCAAAAAAGGGAGAAAGGGGGAATAGAAAGAAAGGAGTGGGAAGTAGAGAGAGGAGAATTTGAAGAGAAAAGAAGAAAGATAGGGAGAAAAGAGTATCATGGCTCATAACATAGATGAGACATATAAGCTATTGTCATGCCCCGAAATCTGTCATATCTATTAATGCATAACACGAATAAGGAGACATGACCCATGGCTCACCAGAGACCATGAGACCCTAACCACCCAATACTTTCTATTAAGAGAAGACAATCAACATGATAAACTTAGCATCGGAAATTTAATAATACACGTATATACATATGTGATTTACAAAAATTCTGTACAATGAGCATGAAACATTCGTCCTTTTATACCAACCAAAACACTGTATACATATTGTTGGAATGTGTCCCACATTGCCTGGCTTTGCCTCGTTTGTGCTGGTTATAAGGTGCCAGGTCCTCTCTTCTTAATACCTGGGTTTTAAGGAGTTTGAATGTGCTGGGTTTTTTCAACTTGGTTTCAGAGCTTGGTTGGGTTTGTTGTCCGGTGTTGTCCGGCTGATGTGGTCCAGGAGGGTGTGTTGGAATGTGTCCCACATCGCCTGGCTTTGCCCCGTCTATGCTGGTTATAAGGTGCCAGTTCCCCTTTTCTTAAAACCTGGGTTCTAAGGAGTTGAATGGGTTGGGCTTTTCAACTTGGTATCAGAGCGTGGTTGGGTTTGTTGTCCTGTGTTGTCCGACTGTTGTGGTCCAGGGGTTGTGTTGGAATGTGTTCGCCTGGCTTTGCCTCGTCTGTGCTGGTTATAAGGTGCTAGTTCCCTTATTCTTAATACCTGGGTTTTAAGGAGTTGAATGAGTTGGGCTTTTCAACTTAGTATCAGAGCTTGGTTGGGTTTGTTGTCCGGTGTTGTGCGGTTGTTGTGGTCTAGGGGTTGTGTTGGAATGTGTCCCACATCGCCTGGCTTTGCCCTGTCTGTGCTGGTTATAAGGTGCCAATTCCCCTCTTTTTAATACCTGGGTTTTAAGGAGTTGAATGGGCTAGGCTTTTTCAACTCATATGAACCTTATGGCAGAACCCCGGTGTTCCGCATAAGTCCGACAGCAAAAGGCCTTTAAATAATTAATTTTTCTTGCCCCTTCGTAATTGTCAAATGACCCTACTATATATATAATTTTGTTTGAAATAGTCTTTTTTATTTTTTGGTTTAGGACCACTAACAATAAAGTCAAATTTGTTTTTTGCAAAATTTGAGTGCGTCATAGCACCTTGCAAAGGGCACGTCGAGACGAGTCGATTGCCATATCGCACGCCTTCAGCCAACTTGAATTCACGTTGCTACAAACACTATGGGAGAGCTGGGGTTTTATAGGACCCCGGGGTCCCGCTATAAGGTTCATATACATTGATCAAGGCAAAAAAAAAAAGAAACAAAACAGTTGTAACTAGCTATTTGCTGTCCCACTCTTCAATGTGATCCTTGTGGACCTGAAAATGTTGATAAGATGTGAGCTCAATAGCTCATAGCCCAGCAAGAGTTTCCCAATTATATACAATACAATAATGAATATATGCAAAACATTGTTTACTAAAACCATATGAAAGTAGCACTACTAGCACATAAATATAGTTTATAATTACATTTCATACTATAATAACATATTATATGTTATTACAACAGTATAGGGATGCTATGCACATGTCAGCAAGGTTTTTTGGACCAAGATTGGAGCTGAACTGGATACAGTACAAAAGTACCAGACCGTCAGTCAAATTTTAAAGTAAAAAAAAAAAAAATTGGAGCAGATTGACGATACTGATTAGGACCGGTCAGTACCGGACCAGTCTAGATCGATATCGATCTGGACCGTCCATCCACATAAAACAAAACCGGACCAGTTGTACTGGTCACCAGACTGGTATTGGTTATACCGGTCCTGTCCAGAACCTAGCGATACAAACGTGTGTATCATTGCTTGGGACCGGACCGTTGAGGTCCGGTTTCGGTACGGACTGGCCGGTAGAACCATGCATGTCACTCATACAAGCATTCATGATCAAGCGGGCACTCAGGCATAATTTTACTGAAGAGGTGTCTCATCAGGGATTTCCAACTCAAATCCTCTTGGTCTTATGGATACCTACTGGTCGAAATGATCCATAATTATAAGGCAAGGAATTGGTGCCTTTTGCATCCACTTTATTACTCGCTGTCAGTTGGATGAGACTTTCCCAGCATTCCACGTGTCCATCGTAGTTCTACGGCCTTTCAACAGATGGGTCATAATTGCCCAATGCTATTTTTCCTTTAGAGACTCAAACCCACAGAATCACGTAGTGGACATGGTATCTGTAGGAATCTAACCCACACGACCATCCACACATACATACGCATCACACTTCCTGGTCACCCTGATAAGGCACATTCATGCACATAATCAACAATTCACAATAGCCACCCATTTATATCCATTGAACGTGAGTAGATAGGTCTCTACATCCAATACAGTGGTTACTGTTACACCATTCGAATATCTTTTCA
>JAUPMG010220346.1:0-23300 GCA_031762675.1 Pachysandra terminalis
CGATTAAATTAACGTGTGGATCCCACCCTCCTATTAAATGAAATGATTAAATTAGTGATTGTTGAGGGTGAAGGTCACGACGTTGTACTCCAGGTCACACACGTGCTGACGCGTGTGCGTCTGGGAGTTTGGGGCGTGACAAACCACGTGTCACTCAGGATTCACTTAGCACTCGACGGTCCCCCTCTAAACGCTTAACCGAGTGACACTTGTCCTACTGAGAGTGGGAAACTCTCTACAAATACCATTGCCCATCCTCCATTTCATCTGAAAAATCAAAGGTCTGAATTAAAAACCAGATTTCATAGCCCCTAAATGACAGTGAATAAAGACACTGAAAGAGAAAGAGAATAATCTTCAAACTTGTGAGGATTTACCGCTCTGTAACTGTATTCATTCCCCTTCATCAGTTATTGCAATCCCTAATTTCTTTATACCCTTTTCTTTTGTCTTCTCTACAGTTAAATATTGACAAGGAACGCTCTTGACAAAACGGCTGCGTGACGGTTTAGGCTGTTTTGAGACAGATTTCCTACCTTACTCTCTAATTGATGATTGTAATTAATTCCTTCTAATACATTTATCATTTTACAAATCCGTCATCACCAGTGTCACTTGATTAGCCTCTCTAGCTAATAACACGACTAAATCGCATATCCTTAATTCCTACTTAGTCATTCTTTCTCTCTCAGTGACTTTCTTCTTCCCTGTTTTTTCAAAGCTTTTGAAAATAAACTCGGAATCTCCTTTTACCATTAGTCTTTTTGAACATGTTTTCTTCACTGTCATTCTCATTCCTTCCATACTCTAATCTTCTTTCTCAAGCATAGGTAAATATTGTAGTCCTAGATTTTGTTGTCTCAGTTAATTAATTACCCCACAAATACACAAACCATAACAAAGCAAACAACAAATCCACGACTCTTCCCGTCTTTGGGACGTTGCAGTGGGACATCCCTCAAAAGAGGTTTGGAGGAAAAGAGGTTTGGAGGATTCTGTCTCTCTCCTATCTCTCCTATAGAGGAGTGGTCGAGTGACCACCAGCGCGAAAATGAAACTACCAAGAAAACAAAAATTAATTAAAAGTATCTTATTAACCAATTCTAATGTATATTATCCATAATCTCATACAAATTTTAAAATCCCAATAATAATAAAAAGAAAATAAAAAAGGTGAGGTTCTTCGTTCCCCCATACTTCCCCTGTTAAAACTGTACGATGTCAAGTTGGCTGATTAGTTGACAAACAAGAAAACAAAAAGGAATATAAAGGGGTGGCCCCACATCAACCCTAGATATATAGAGTGAGAAAACTAGAGAGAATGTAAAGAGCCAGATAGACCCATAGTGACAGGACCGGACTGACTCTTGTCATGGACCCTTCGTTGGCCACTTCCAAAACGTGAAACACTACTACAGATCAATGCAGACAGACACTAGAAGCGGGCCGGACACTATTAAAACGACAGATGATCCACATATATATATATATATATATATATTTGTATGTGCATATATAGATGCCATTAATTTGTATTGGCATGCATCAACAGCTTGTGCATGCAAAGTGCAGGACACGAAGATGTATCATGTATATATCATGCAATGTTCTGATGCGCTGCCATCGCAGTCATCACAGTCGTAGTAAAAAGGGCAGTGGCGTCATCTATGCCGTAACGCGTGCTTGGATGCGTGTGATGGTGATTAATCACTTCAATGCACCACGTTTTAACTCACTCCTTAGACTTTTTCTAGATCTTCTACTTCATCTCTCTCTTTCTATTCCTCTCTCTCTCTCTCTCTCGACGACGGCAGAAAGAGAGAATATGAGCCGTCGACGGTTGTTTACGTCACAGCATCAGGTCTCGCAGGTTGGGTTCTGTCTCTCTTGAGAAGGAGAGACAGAGAGAGGCTCAGTATCAAATGCCCAAAGGAAAAAAAAAATAACAAAAAAGAAAGGACATGAGATGAAGGGCATGTTTGGCATTGCTTCTTAAAAGAAGAAGCGATTCCGTTTGAATTGATTCGTATGAAATACTTTGTTTCAATGAAAAGTTAACGTTTGATAATGCTATTTAAGAAGTGTTCTAAAAATTAAGAATGGGCAAATTAAGTATTATAAAATAATAAGGATAAAATAGTCTCAATAAAAATGTCACTTGAATAACTAAACTGATTCTCGCAAAAGCAATATGAAAAAGCAGAGAATCGACTGCTTCAATGAAATCAATGTTTCAATGAAGCGCTTCATTTGAAATTATTTCTTTTACCAAATGCTTAGGCTGTGTTTGACCCGACTTGTATATGCACTCATTGGATAAGTTTCTCAATGGGAGCACTTATCCACAGCAACAATAAACTACTTATTTGAAGAAAATTGCGTTTGATAAATACATTTATTTAAGTACTTGTGAAAGTGTAAGAGTAAAATAAGTATTATAAAAATATTATTAAAGTTTAAAAAATAATATTTATTTAAGTGCTTATAAAAATTTGGAGGTAAAATAGGTATTTTAAAAATATTACTAGAGTTGTGAAATAGCTTAACGCATAAAAGCTTGGAGCAGCTTCTCTTTATGGGTAGCCTTCCTCTATTTCTTATGGGTAAACACTTACCCATAAGCACTACCAAATATATATTTCAATTTCAAAAGTGCTTATATAAGTTATAATCTGCAATAAGTACTTATAGAAGCTATACCAACCATGCCAGCAAGAAGATCTCATTCCCACCAAAATTTGCATAATTTTATAAAAAAGAAAAAAAGAAAATAAAGGAAGAGCATAAGATCGATCATTGAGCAAATTAAAAAAAAAAAAAAAAACAGTATTTTTTCGTTCTTTTCAACCTTGTGATGATTTTCTATACAGGTTTACATGGGGATTACAGGCAATAATGTTAGAGTCCTTCCTTGTCCTCCATTGATCAGCAATGTCTTCAGCAGTTTTAACGGCGTCTGACGCCGTCCCCAAAAGACCTCTCCTTGTGAACCCCACACTATACAACCCGTTCTTGCCTTTCCAACCGTTAGGAAACGGCGTTTTGGGCATCCCATCTTCCGTAAAGAAATCACAGCTCTGCATTAAAGATACTAATCAATTTCCAAAAGAATCCTCAAAAACCCTAATTTTGTTAAAAAGAAACAATTTGTAGGCTTTTCCATGTCTAATTCCTTCGAAAAACCCTCACAAAACCCAATATTTCTTCATGAAAGTAACACACCGCAGTCTCTTTTTGAGAGAAGAAAACAGAGGAAGCAAACAAACACCATTTGATTGTCTCTACAGAGAAGGAAAAGAGACGCTTTGTAGGTTTTTTTGGGCATATATAAGCGAGAAAGCGATGTAGGATTGATAACGAAACAGAGATAGAACAAATAAAGACAGAAGGAGATCATGCAAACCTTGAGCCAGGAAGGGACGTTGCTCTTGTACCCAGTTGCTAAGATGATCGAATCGAATTTCTTTTCTTGTCCATCAACGAATTTAGCTCCTGTTCTTGTTATCTCTCTCACACCCTCCATCACCTGAAAGAAATCTCTCTAACAATCAGCTAAAAGCTATATCTCAATATGTCATAAAACGTGAACACTTTTTTTTTGGGATTTACTTTGATTTTGCCGCATTTGATTTGAGAAAGAGCGCCGACGTCAAGTACTGGGGTTTTTCCGGTGGCGTTTTTGAGCTCGATTGGACCTGTTTTGGGTCGCCGGAGACCTAACCGGTCTGTGTTGCCTAAGGTTAAAATCGCTAATATAAGAAGAAGCTTGTCTACAAGTCTTAAAGGAAACCATCTGAGAAGAGCCATGGCTATTCCAAACGTTGAGAATCCAAACATCTCTCTAGGTAGAACATGTACCTGAAAAATTAAAAAAAAAAAATGGACCGAATCAGACAATATTCAGATGAAATTTTTACAAAATTTTCATGAGATAATGAGTTCTAGCTATAAAGATTTGAATTTGGTGATTACCCAGAAAGAAAAAAAAACAATAAAGAAACATTCTTACAGAGTTTCTGACCACCATGTGTGGGCTTGCATTGTGTCTACAGAGATCCAAGCTTACTTCCATGCCGGAATTACCACACCCAATAACCAGAACTTCTTGGTTTTTGAATTCCACACCAGATTTATACGCACTGGTGTGAATTACAGGGCCATAAAATCTCTCAATTCCTGAGATTTCAGGAACAAGTGCCTCGGCATTCTCTCCGGTAGCGACGATCAGCCACCTTGTAATGTACTCGACGTCTTGGGTCCGGACTTTCCAAAATTCACCACTCGAATCGAGCTCGGCGGTCTTAACCGACTGCCGGAACCTGGGTTTGATCGAGAAATTTGCAGCGTAAGCCTCCATGTAAGATACGAACTGTTGTTTAGATGGGTATTTCGGGAAGTTTTCAGGGATACCCATTAATGGAAGCTCACAGAACTGTTTAGGAAGATGGAGTTTGAGTCGGTCGTAGGTTTTGTACTGCCAGAGAGAAGCTATACAATCGCTCTTCTCAAGAACGAGAACAGGGATGCCGGTCTCTGTAAGGCAAGCAGCGACTGCTAAACCCGACGGACCTGCACCGACAACGATAGGTCCGTGAAGCCACACGCATTTCAGCTGTGTCTCATCTTCTTTGCAAGAACCCATGAAGGAAAATCATAAACAGAAGCTGAAAGTGGAAGAATCAAGTATTATATCACCTCCCCTGTTTCTACTACTCTGTTTTTCCCCTTTTTCTTACTTGGAAAAATCTGTACCGACTGTCTAAAGGAACTGGGAATATAAAGGGAGGGTTGTGTAGAAGGGTGTCAGAATACGTCGAGAGAAGGGTCAATGGAGAAGTGAAACTTGGTGTATTTTCATATAGAATGCAGAAGAAAAACAGAGGAATTTATGAGAAATGAGTTGCAGAGAGAGAGAGAGGAGGCGTGAAGGTTAAGTAAAGGATTCAGTTCTCTTTCTCAAGGCTCTGCAGCAGGAGGGGACGTAAACACGAAAGAGAAAGAGACAGAGAGAAGTATAAATAGGCAACGTATAAATAGATGGATTTGCTGCTGTGAAATTTAAAATCAGGATTTGGTGGTTGGGTTTGATAGAAATTCTCGTTAATTTTCCCGGGGTAATGGCTGTTTCATGGTAGGAGACAGCCAATAGGTTTCCACAGTCCCATACATGTAAGGCCCCATGTATTTGCTCTATATGAGACCAAATTTCAGGTTTTTATGCCTCATTCCTTCTCTTTTTTTTTTCGTAAGAACCTCATTCCTTCTCTCTCTCTGGGGGGATGCCTCTAACTACTCTGCCATAGGGCTTCTGCTGTAGATGGCGACTTTGCCTATTCCTTAATTACCATTTTATATACTTCACACACTATATAAACTTCACACACACACTTACACTTAGTGTGTGAAGTATATAAACACTAAGTAATGGTAAGTAGGGAATAGGCAAAGTCGCCATCTACAGCAGAAGTCCCATGGCAGAGGCAGTGTAGTTAGAGGCATTCAGAGTAGTTAGAGGCATCCACATCTCTCCCCCCCCCCCCCCTACCGTAGAACTGTAGAAGTCACGGGTCCAAATCCGGGTATTATTCTTTCAAACATATCTATATTGTATATGTGTACTGGGCTGGTGGTCCAAGCTGAACCATCTTGCCTCCATAGGAGGAGCTAACCTAAAATCAAACCTGTATATATAACTACTTCAATGTTTCAGTGCAAAACTTCTAGTTTGTTTTAGAGTAATTAAAGAAATTCACTACTTATACTGTGTAAGGTTTCAAATTTCGTCAAAATTTTGTAAAACTTTGATTTTGTTCGAAACCCCAAAATTCCACTTCGAAAATTTCGACAAAATTTTTTGTTGAGATAAATTAATTTCAGAAACAATAATAATTTAAATAATTTTATTAAACTATTTTATCAAAATCATCAAATTCCATACGATGAAATTTTGTATCAATAAAAATATCTATCAATATTTTGCTGAAATCACTGAAATTTAGTTTCCGTCCTCGCACCGAAATCAACAAAATTTCGGTTATTTAAAACCTTGCACTGTTATTATCCCTTTCTTTTTTCATTATATTGTTACAGTAAAACTATGAATTGTTTCAGAAACAGAGCTCAAAGCTGTGTTTGAATGGCCAAATGAAACATAAGTAACACAAACATTCTCTTAGCCCCTAGGACACTACCCCTTAATAGCTAAAATCCCCATTGAAAAACCTACATTGGACCCCCAAGTCTGCCGGTCCCAACTCCCAAGTCCCAACCCACATCATGCGCGCGCGCGCATACACACACACACACATATATATATATATATATATATATATATATATATATAATAAATATATCAGTGTGTGCACAATACGCACCCCGAAGCAAGATAGAACCCAGAAGTATAAATACACTTAGAAAACGTCTCATCCTCTTTTTTTTTCTTCCTTCAACTTCTTCTCTATCACTCTCATTCTCTCAGAGATTTTCTTCTGAGTGGAGAGATCTTTGAAGCTCCCAAGAGTATACATATATAAAAGAAAAAGATCATTTCGGATACCGAGCTGCCAATGCGTGACGACAAGTTGTAATTCATGAAAATTTGACTTACATACCTCTCCTCCTCAACCACCCTTGAGTCCTTGACACTCTCAAGTGAGAGATTATTGTTCGTACGAGCAGAGCTCTTCTTCCCACTGGCAGGGAAATGGGTCAGAGTCGGGGAGGGGCAGGTTTGCGTCAGGGTCCACCCGACCGGACGTGAGTCTTAGGTCACGTGATCTCAGCCTGAGGTCACGTAGTACGGACGTGATTTATTAACCAATTGGATCTTGATATGTGTATAACTCTATACGCTAGCACACTCTTGGCTTAGCTGACAAGTTCTGGGCCCGCCAACGGAAAATGAAGTGACCAAAACGACCCTGACTATTTTTGACGTTGATGGCAGAGTCACTCCTGGAGATGAGATTGATTTGACGGTTGAGGGTATTATCGTCAATATGACCAATTACTGAATTTAACTGAATTTTTTTTGGAAAAAAAAAGAGAACATTTAACTGGAGTTTAAAAATTGGAAATGAAGATGAAAGACAAATTATTAAATTTCTTTAAATTAACCTCTTTTAGCGCGCGCGCGCGCGCATATATATATATATATATATAATAATTAATAATAAGAATAACGTAAATAATAGTATTAATAGTAAATGTATGATACAAAGCTGATAATTCATATTAGTTATAAGTTTTTCTTATTATTGGAAAAAAAATTAACAATCAATAAGCTAAGCCACCGGTGATCAGAAAGCTTAATTAATCCTATTAAATACATGACATCATCTTAGGATGTGTGTACGGAATTTTAGGTATTACTATATGCACTGAATCATTGTCAAAAACAATTACTTGTCGCTTTTTCGCTTTACGCGTGTTAGTTGTCATAACGACTATACGCTAATTTGATTGGAAACAACTTTTAGAACGTGTTAGAGATATCTGACTGTCCTTATCACCTGAAAAGATAAAGCTTCTCCAAGAAGCTACCTCTGGACACGGTTCATTGTACTGAACCATTCCACGTGTCTAAAATTTGAAGGTATTGGTTAACTTCTAAGTTAATTACCTTCGAGACAAACGGAGTATTAATGATTTGAACTTTTGACAAGACGAATCATAATTCCTTCTGAAGGGCAACAGTTGGAGTATACTTATCCTAATGATGCTTTTAAATATATATATTACTAAACTAAGACTCGAAGTCATACCTTCTCATTCGTCAAAATAAACTTCAAATAATCTTATTACTTTATCATGATGTACTTCGAGATAAATCCTTTGAGAAGGAGCAGTTGAATGCAGACTTCAAAAACTTCGAACTTAGAAGTCGCATCTGGATCATATCCATATATTTTGAAAGACCATTTATTTTTCCTTGTAGGAAATACAAAAGAGACATCTCTCCTTTTGATTTGTTCAAATCACAAGCCAACCACCTCTAGACGGTGAATTCGAAGGCTAACCACCTCCAGATGATGAACTCGAAAACCAACCACTTCCAGATGGTGAATTCAAAGGAGGTATGTTCCCTCCTGCCAAAGGTGAATTCGAAGGAGAAATATTTCTTCCTCCCGAGGTGAATTTGAGGCTAACCACCTTGAGATGGTCAATTCGTTTAAGGGCCTGTCACCCTCAAAAAGACTTAAGAATTTTGTCCTCCTCGAAGGACTTAGACTTGGGTTTACCCTCTCGAATGCACTCTTTTTGCATCCGAATTACAAACTATGACTCGAAGTCACTTTTACTCATTCTTATGAATTGATTTCGAGTCATACTTTGGACTTTCACCTCTAGAAGCAAATCCTCAGTGGAAAGAACTTCAGAAATTAAAGGCATACAATCTCCAGAAGTATTTCCTGAAGATAAGTTCCCTATGGATTTTGAGAATGTCCTCACTTCACTTAAAGGAATTCACATGTTTTACTTCTGATTTCATTCAAGTAGAAAGCACTCGGATTGGTTACTGTAGCTATGAACTTTATGGGATTTCAAGACAAACTCTTATTTACAGAGACTATTGATTATGAAAACGAGTTACCTGATGAGGCACTCAACTTCGAGTTCTCTACATGGATAATTCGAGAATACATTAATCACCTTGTAAAGTGTACAATTATTCTTGATTTCCTTCGAAGGAAGATAGTCGCCAAAAGGAGTTTTCTTCAAAATAAACGAATTCAGTGTCCCTTAAAAAGTTGATTGAGAGATTCCCAGAAGGAACAGTATATGATAAAACCTCAGCTATTTCTAATATCTGTTGTATAACTTATCTAAATGGGGGTTTTGTCTTATCTGGAATTGCGGCAAGAATGGTGACGTTGCTTTCAAATCTTTTGCATGTAACACATGTCATTCAATGCGTGTTCCTCAAGTGTTAAAATAATCTATCACAGAGCAAGTTTGTGGATTTGAAGTGACTCATCCCTTTCTCTGGAAATAACTTAAGCGTGTTAAAGTACACGTGGCATTCGAGATATGTTTAATGCATAGGGATATTCTTAAGCACCTGTCTGGACCCTTGGTTGAATCACATCTATCATAATTTGATAGGCTAAATTCCCAATAAATAGCAGAACATATTCTCCATTAAAGACATTTTGAATTTATCTGAAAATTCTGATAGAAGTTAAGAGGAAGAAGACAACAGTGAGTTAAGACTCTGAGAGAGAAATGGGATAGTCAGTCATTCGAATTCCTTGAGGTTTTTTTGCTCTGAGATAAGCATTCTAACTGGCATACAGTTATTTCAACATCCTTCTCCCTTTGTCTCTTCTCTTTGTCTTATTCACAGGTAACTTTTGAGAATGAACGCTTTTGACAGAACGGCTGCACGACGATTTAGACTGTCTTGAGACACTCTCCCTACCTATTTCTCTGGAAGGGTTGTTGTATTGGTTCTTATGTATTAGCTGTTACTTCATTCTAATATATTTGGTCTTTTACAAACTTGTCATCACCACCACAAAATAAATGTTAAATAATTTTTACCTTTTTTAACAATTTTTTTTTTCTAAAAAATATATTGAAGAAAAAAGAGAAAGAAAAGAAGAAGAAAGGCTTGGCTTCTTCAACAAAGAAGTAATGTATTTTTTTGACAATTTTGGGAGATCATGATGCGCAAGTTCTGCACAATGAGGTCCACCCATGTTACAAAACAGAATCTATTTATTTTTCATTTTCCTCAAGCTTCTTTGTAGTCATGATTCTCTTGCAAACTTTCTTCATTTATATTACAAACTTACAAATTTAAGTAATTTTGTAAGGTAGTAACATGCAAGAGGCATAGACTAGTAATTTTCTGCCACATTTACTTTGGTTAAGCTGGAAGCCAATTTGCTAAATCGCCTTTTAAAATGACCCAATGAAAGCGATTCAAGAGTTCAATGAGAGCTCGTGAACAAAATGATGTTGCAGAGGTAAGAATCTTTTTAAGTACATACGCACAGGGTATCTATGATACAATTGAAAACCTAGCTTTTGAATCTTTAAGTTAGTACATACACATAGGGTACCTATGATGCAATTGAAAACATAGCTTTTTATGTACTTGATGATGATAACCTGGTTTGAACTTGAGAGGAATGTGTGAAAAAAGATGTTTTGGTTTCTTGATTATGTTCAATTTACCACTATATTGGTTTGTAGAGCTATTGCATGTGTTTCTTTGGGCAAGTCGATGGGTGTAGAGCTCATGATTGTTGATAAGAAAGGGAAGCACAAAGATGAACCAAAAACAAAAGACTCGATCTCCTTTGATCCTCTCTCTCTCTCTCTCTCTCTCTCTCTCTCTCTCTCTCTCTATATATATATATATATATATATATGATTCCTAAGGTTGTGTTTGGTTGGTCAGAGTCTGCAGGTAAGGAAAGTGAAGTTCGATACTCTCCGATGCTTTTGGAGATGCTTTTGGAGTGTTGATGGTGGGAAAACGTGGGACAGACTGTAAAGCTCTTCTCTAAAAACCTCTAGTATTCGGTCAAGCATCCCAAATTTGTTTCCTCACAAAATGAGGGGGAATTGTGGGAAAAGAATAATGCTTACTAAAAATGGGTTTTGAATTCGACCCCGCCTTTATTTTGCATAAATTGTGTTTTATATTTTTAATTTAAAACACATGCTAGGAATGATGCTTACTAAAAACAGTTGAAAATGAAACAATTTTGGTATATAATAATTGTGTACGCATATATAAGACAAGGTAAGAGTTTTTTAAATTAATAACTTTACTTTCCTGAACAATTTTCTTGTATTCCAAATACTATAATCTATATTTTCAGTCAAATTCTTGCTTTCTTTTCTAACAATACCAGAAAAGTAGTTTTTTTTTCTTCTTTCAAATGAATTCTTTTCCCACGCAACTTTCCAGCTAACCAAACGCAGCACATCGCCGTTGTTTCATTGCTCCCATCACTACAGCCACCTTTTCTTTTCTAATGAGGAATTTTTTATATCTAATGTGGTTGTTGATGTTGTAATTGCAGTGTAAGCTGTAAGAGGATCCAAGGAACTGTACTTGAAATGGATCCCATGGGATATAGATTGGGATTGAAGGTGCAGAATCCTAATTTATGTTGTGATGGTGAATTAATAAGTTTAAGAGAAAATGGTTAATTAAATAATTATGGTTGAAGTCATTGATCATATATTGGAAGGTATGAGTTGATGAACTGATTGCTTTATATCTGAGTTTGAATGATGAACTAATAGTGGAAGGAAGGAAGGTTTATCAACAGAAGTATACGAATGTTAAAGGATATCGGAATCACGATAATACATTTTGAACAAATCCTTTCTTTTTTTTGGTGACATGGAACCCCCACCCCACTTAGTGGGGACAGGGTAAACCTCGGATACATGACCCCACCCACAAGGACCATATATCAGGTAAGCTCGGGGACTCAAACCTGGGACCTCCAATTCCTGAGCTGGAGAGCTTGCCAGTTGAACTAACCCGTGTGGAGGCACCAACTAGTCTTACTTCCCATTACCAACATTTTCCTTTGTTTTTTTTTTTTTACTCTGTAATGTTTTCTCTTCATGTTTTCACAATTATAACTCACTAAGGAAGATAGAGATGAACAAACCAGGGAATTACTATGTTAGATAAATCAAACTTGAAATTTTTATTATTTTTATTTCTATTTTTTCAGTTCTAGTAGGGATGATTCAACTTCCACTGTTGCAGTTCTGATCATTACAATCCACATAACTACCTATACCTAAAATCTTTTCCTAAATTTTGGAGGTTGTGCAAACAATATTTCCTATAAAAGCATAAACTTATGAGCTAATAACAGTTCAAAGTAAATCATACCAACATGAAAGGTTATACGGTTTTACCCCTTGAAGTCATCCTTGTCATCAACTGGAATTGGTCTGTTCCTCCAAAAAACAGCAAGAGCACTCCCGCCGAGCTGTGGATAAAATGACAATGACCGAAAGAGTTAAGAGAGACGTAATCAGAAACTATTAACGAGTGTGTTGTAATATGGAAAAGAAAACGTTACCGCCATGCAAACAACACTAACAGCTGAAGGAACTGCAACGAGGGGATTCGTCAAGTGCTTTCGTGCAAGTAGAAATCCAAGTGCAGAGCTCTGCAGAAGTGAAGAAATAAATATACTGAATATCTACCAATATTTCTTTGACTATATCATAGTTCGAATTAGAATTCGACAATTTTTTCTTCCGTATGGAGTGCTGATGTTGACAATCCAGACCATCCATCCGACAAGAGACCCTTTGGATTTTTTTTAATTATTCTTTTTTATAAATGACGAAGATTTCATTGGATATAACAATAAGAGAGGTACAAATAGCAGGGGACTCATTCAAACAAAGAATGATCTCCAAAGCGAGAACAGTACAAACAAGACAAACACAATACTACAACCAACTCTATAGCTCTAACCTATCAAAAAAAAAAAACATACTACAACCAACTCCATGGCATCTCATCTATCATCTCCGTTGCCATCCTACCATGAAAAAGTGATCCCCAACGACACCTCTCCTAGCCAATCTATCCGCCAATTCATTGGCTGAACTCGGTATGTGGGTGAATGAGATGTTCATCCCATATGCTAAAAATCTAGCTATCCGGACCAGATGATTCAGTCTCAAGAACACCTACTATCCCTCAAGATCCTTTGGATAGGACATTTTGACATTACACGTTAATTAATTACAAAACAGAATTGGTCTGATCGGATGTCTGACTATATAGTGTGCATGACTATAACCTTCATATTCCTCATGGAATAGATTGGAGTAGCGATATTATCTTGCCACTGAAGAGTATCTAAGAATGATACACACATACATATCAGACAGTAATCTTAGTGAACCCAATAAGCCAGCAGATTTTTACAATCAGTTCGACATAAGTAGGAGCCATTCTTGAAATAATTACATCATATGTGTAGATAGCAATGAAATAATGTATATATTCATACACAAGTACATAAACAACCGTAGGAAGAGAAAAAGCACATCAAACTACAATTGCCTGCATTGGGTTGGTTCATGGCAACATAAGTGTATTATAGCCAAGATAAACAATGCCTTGGAAAAAGGAATTTTATATCTGTTGATGAAGAAGATAAATACCTGCATCCCACATTCTATCGAAATTGTACGAGAAGTTGATTCACCGAATGATATTTTCGAAACCCAATAGCCAAGAGCAAATGAAGCAGCATGAAGGATAGCCACAGGAATTATGAGTTGTGCTCCTTGAGTTTTTAAGAGGTCTGCAACTTGCCCAATCTTTCAGATATACAACACTAAGTTAGCTCCTTGGTGTAAAGCTACTCTCAGAGATAACAAAATCGATTCCTGGATGTATCAATATGAGATACCAAGTATAACCTCATAAACCAACCTGACAATTACATTATCAGTAGCTTTGCATACTTACAGGGCTTGCAAAAAGTACGGTGGTAAGGATAACTCCTATCAGAGGCGTGACTGTGACTATCCTTGCAGTAATCTTCGGAAACAATTCATTTGACAACACTAACACATAAACCAAATATGATATTTAACATTTATGTGCACGTGTAATTTTTTTTATGGAAAGCTATGATTTGTATAGAGCAATTACGATTGTGGCAGAATCAATTCTATTAGAGTTTTAGTTGAAACAAGTTTGGTTACCTCCAAGAATAGTTGGTACCAAAACAACCTGAAAAGTGCTGATGGCAAGACCCTGAGAAGATAACACAATAAGTTACTATGACCATCTTATCAGATTGATGTCAGAACAAAGATCTCCCAGGTGGATCCATCCTCCTGCCTACGCATCATGTATGCCAGTAGATGTTTGGTAGGTTGTCCTTCTGGCCTACAAATAAATACATTAGATAGGCCCAGATAAGGGCTGTCCCAGAAGGGACCTTCCTACTGACCATGCATTACATATATCCATGCGCTAAATGATAGCTATTCAAAAAATAAGAAATAAAATAGAAAACACAAGTATGCCATGTGATAGACTGTCCATGTGGCATACCCAAATTTAGCTTCATGTTTTATGATCTCAAAGACAGTTTATTGAACTAATATTTAAAAAACAATGAGTTTGCGCTTACTGCTGTATCGACTAGAACAAGCTGACCCGCAAGAAGCCGAGTAAGGAGCGGTGTCATAACGATAGCACCAATCATTGAACAACTACATAACCAAGAAAATCAAATGAATAGTGATGAGTATCTCACCGATAGTTTCGGTCCAGAAACCATATTACTTTTAGTGTGTAACCAATCATATAGAAGGAAAATTTTAGGCATAGGCATGCAATACAATATTGCTTATTGTCTATTCAGTATCTAGTATTATCATAGTGTAAGGGATCGTCCGATCCAACTCGGGATCGGAAGGGGACGATCCCCGAGTTGGTTCCGATCCGAGACGAACAAAAAAATCATGGATCGTTCCGATCCATGATTTTTTATTTTTTTTAATTAGATTCGGCCGGTCCGTCTCGGCCGATCCCGAGCTGGGAACCGAGTTTAAACACTATGAGTATTATTGAGCAACCCAGTTTGAGTTGGGGCAAATAACTATAAGATGCCACAGTTGATTTGTGTTGGGGCTTTTATCAGTTATATTTTCCTTTAGGTGCGCCAATAATGTTTGAGATTAAACATGCTGAAAGGGAAGGCTTACAAATTTAATTCTTTCCAAAAAAAAAAAAATAGACTGTTTCCTTTCCTTTTTTTCTTACTTCTCCCCCTCCCCCCACTTTCTATCTGCAGCTCATGAACCGGAGGTGCCAGGCTCAAGTCCCCGAACTTACCTGATATATGGTCCTTGTGGGTGGGGTCATGTATCCGAGGTTTTACCCTGTCCCCACTAATTGGGGCAGGGGTTCCATGTCACAAATATATATATATTTATAATGCTTCTTTGAATATCAATGAGTGGATACCTCTTGCATTTTTTAATTCTCAAGGTGTGGTGTTTAACATGAATACAGTAGTTTCTGTTTAATATGAATGTTCAATTACCAGTAATGCAAACAACAAACATCTTTGAAAATGAATCAAAATAGCATGTACCTTTCACAAGCAAAAGCAAAAAAAATCATAAAAATGGATCAACGCCATGACTATATTATCTATCAAGTAGATTCAAATAGCTTTCATACAAGTTAACAGACAAATTTCTCTTGAATAATTATATTCAATCATGCCATAAGGTAATCCTGAAAATATTCTCTTGAGTAGTTGTACTCAATGATGCCATAAGGTTATCCTGTGTACACTCTTCCAGACAAAAACAATTGAGTGCTCAGGTGCTTATCAGACTTACGTTGTCATAAGAATTGAGAGTGCAACATTTCCCTTTGATATATAGGTTGTGACATTTGATGCCTGCCCTCCAGGGTAACATGAGACTAAAATAAGGCCAGTTGCAAGAGGAGCGGACAATTTTAGACTCTGCAATAGAGAGCTTAGGTTTAGCAACCAAACTTCACCCATATTGAACACCACAGCCAAAAGACATCCGTTCATTAATCAGATAAGCTTGCATATCAACACTATGGATGCATCAATCCTTCATGCAATAGTCAGAAACATGTGATTTTTGGGTGGCATTGTATATGGTATTGTTGCACAAATATGAAAATTTGCATTTCTATCACATTACTTCAGACAAGTGCTGGTGTCATAAGAGTGTGGAAATGATAAAGATTGGCTTATGGGTGCAACTGCCTCAAACTGCTATTTTAATTTATTTAAGAAGTAAATGAATGAGTTGAAAATTCCTTCCAGTCGGAAGCAGTATGTGTTAATGATTATGTGAATGAAAACTTTCTGTTAATCTATAGTGGATGAAAAAAAAAGGTACTGCTTGGTACCTAAACACTGACAAATTTATAGCTAACTTGCAGAAGGGATCCCCAGACAACATACAGACCTTTTGCGACACTATTTTCTTGATAGAAAATGAAAAAGTTATATATAAAAAAAGAAAAAGAAATAATTGATACATTAGACATGTAATAGACACCACTGAAGAAGATAAAAGACACATTGCCCCTGTGATCCTTAAGAGCATCCTTTATAGTTGAACTTGATCACCACCAAAAAAGGGGCCATCCACTTGACCTAAGGCTGTCAATGGGTAAATTCAGATCCAAATTCGACCCATGTCAAATCCAAAAGTCTCGAATATGGTCATCCCTTCATGCCCAAAGGATAGAACACGGATCTGAACATTTGTATAAAGTACCAGTTGATTGGAAAGGTGTCTGAAACTATAAGCAAACACGCATACAAGCTCTAGAAAAAGAAATTACAGCAGGATTTAATAACAGTAACATCCCCCCTCCACATCCCCACCCCCCATAAAAAAGAAGAAATCAAATGAGAGAGAGAGAGAGAGAGAGAGAGAGCGGGAGAGAGAGAGGGAGGGAGGGAGGGAGGGAGGGAGGGAGAGGCTGCTAAAGGCATACCATTGCAATAGTGAAGCCTAACATGGGTTTGATCAAATACTTGGCAAGAAATCCTACCCCGACCTACAAACAAAACAATCAAATAGATCTTAAGCAAGTGAAATAAAATATGTTGGATTTTTTTTTATTCAAAATATCTATTTGATTAATTAAATAACTCCGCCAATGTTAATTTGTAATGCTATATCTTTTGTGCATTGCTAGTCCCAAGGTTGGGCAAAGGCTGAGGTTGTGTCAAGTTGGCAGCCGACATAAAACTTTTGCTAAGTTTCTCTTGACATGAATCACGGACTATCATCTTGTTCTTATGCTAGGATGTTCTCCAGAAATGATACACTGCAATGGAACCTGGTTGCAATGATAAGTGAGCCAGGGTTGGCTAGGGTGTCCTCCAGAAAATCAGTTTGGCTTTATGTCAAGACGATTTACAATTAAGTGGGCTTTTTATTTAGACAATTAGCAAGGAAGTTTAGAGAGAAGGAAAGAGGCCATCGTGTGATTTTTAGTTATCTTAAGTAAGCATGACAAACTACCTGGAGTTTTAATCTGGTGGTTTGAGCAGGAAAGAGTATGAATCAGACACATTGATATCATTAAGGACATGTATAGGAAGCGGTAACTAGGGTGAGAAAATTTGAAACAAGTGAGTTTTCAGCAATGATAGGCTTACATTAGGGTCATCTATGAGTCCTTATCATTTTTTTAATTTAATTATTATAGATGAATTGATAACTTTTATTCAAGAGGTGCCTCGGTATGCATTCTTGCAGATAATATGGTTTTGGTAGAGCAAACTAAAGGAGAGACTAAATGCAAAACTAGAATTATAAAAGAATACAATGGAATCAAAAGGTTTCAAACTATGTAAAGTTAAGACCGAGTAACTTTGAAATGAGAACCAGGTAATTCCCAAAAGTAATTACTTTGTTTATCTTGGACCAATAATCCATAAGGAAGGAGATATTAATGAAGATTTTGCACGTATAACTAAAGCCGGATGGCTTAAGTGGAGAGAGGCTTCTACAGTGATATGTGATCGACGTATTCCACTCAACCTCAAAGGTAAATTTTACAACACAGCTACTAGGCTGGTTATAATGTATGAATCATAATATTGGGCAATAAAGAAACAACATATTCATAGATTGAGTGTCGGTCAGAAATGATTTAATTGCACATGATCCGACTAAAGATATGGTTTTGACAGATTGGCGTGGTGGAATATGATTCATGTTGCCAGACGTAACTAGTTAGTATAAGGCCTTTAGTTGTTTTTGTTGTTGTTATATTTATATACCTATTTACTTAATTACAAAAGTTAACTATCTAGATTAAAGAGAACTTATTCTTACAGTCCATGGATGTCGCAAACATCGTATGAAATCCTCGAATGTCAAGGTCAATCCCATTGAGAGCATGAGGAAGCCTAAGCCAACATTGAAAAGGTCTATTTCCAACCAAGTTACCTGCAGGACGACCCAAAGCACTAAAATAATTACGCAATCTAGATTTCAGATATGTTTGGGATCTAAGGCCAAAATTTGTCAACCTTGGTAATCAGATCAACAAGAATAGTCACTCATTAAATTAAAAGAGATAAACAAACAATTACCGCAGCTGGCTATATACCTATAATTGTGCCCATTATGACCTGTAAAGGATAGATAACTTTTAGTTGAGAAGGATCATATTTTCAGCGTAATTAGTCCATATGAAAAACTAAACTATGTAACTGGGGAAAAGAAATGAGGATGGGAATTCCATCAAAGGGGCTCTAAAGAAATGCTCTGTAAAGCATACCCAAACAGGAAAAAGTGTAGTCAATATTTCAGTTATACTCTCATACTGGCGCATTCCACCAGGAGAGTTATTAGGAAGATCCCCAAACACATTTGCTGCTGATTTACACAAAATTTGACAGTTCCTGTGGACAGCAGAGACCAAAATTTGCATTGAAACATATAAACGAGATTTCCAATTTCTGATGTGTAAAAGATCCAATATGAGCAGTCATCCGCAAAACATAAATTCTGTAAAACCGTAAAGAAGACGGAATGAACAAAATATAACAATATCCAAGCTGCTTCACTACCATTTTCGAGCTGAAAATGAGGAAATCAGATGGACAAGAAGCATAATTAACATACATAGGCAAAAAGTGTGGAAGTTACAAATAAAGAGGGCTCCAAAGTTGTATTTTAATACAACAAGTGATTTCAGAGAAGATTGTATATCGTACAAGAACATATTATTTTCTCTTAGCAGGCAAGATCATGACATGCTTGCTACAAATTCACACCATCAAACTAAGCACTTCACTCATATGAATTTGTTCATATAAATTTAAACTCACCAATAATATGTTAGAATTTATCCCTCTTTTGGACTGGTCTTGCATTGATCACACAAAGCTTTGAAAAAAAAACCCGGATAATTGTGCGCCAATGAATAGATACCTATAGCCAAACGTCTAGGTATGTATGGCTTTATATACGGATGACTTACGCACTATCGAAAAGTAAATTAGAAGCAAATAAGTTTCTAATATGTGGCAGTTTCCTCGATGGGTTAGGAAACAATTCACCTAGGCCATCCTTGCAATCACTCTCTACTCTCCCTAAACCTACAACCTGCGTATTTGCTAGGGGTGCAACTTGGTTCAGTTTGGGTTGAGTTGACCCAAACTCAACCCAACCCGATATGAAACCCGAACTATGAAACCCAAACACCAGACCTTTATTTTGTAAACCCTAAACCCAACCCAACCCAAACTGCAATTTTGGGTTGATAAGCAAAATCACAGCTTGAGTCTTATATTTGGACTTGAACCAACCTGAACAATGGGCAAACTTACCCAACACATTCAACTGCAACAAAGCATATTGCTATTAAACACTGTTATCAAACCATAAACACGAGGCTAGCTAGATTGGTTATTATATATATTTAGTTCGGTTTGGGTTTTGGGTCGGGTTTGGTTACCTGAATCCCTAACCCAAAACCAAAATGAATTAACTCGGGTTGGCTTTTTTCAACCCAAAACCGACCCAAAGTGATATAAAACCCAACCCATACCAAAGTCCCCTATTTGCATGTTTCCCATTGAGTTTGGTGCTTAGGATATGAGTAGAAGGCCGTGCACAATGAGCCCCAATTTTTGTGTTTCATCCATCTCCGGTTTAGCAATATGGCAGGCAAGTTTCTACATCAAACTTGCTCGGTTCTGTTTATCTGTAAAACCGGGAATTTCAGCATGATTATAAGAAGGTTAATATAGTTTACATCATTTCCTAATGGTGAAAGGGTGTGGTGTCATGTTGTTCATTACTTCCTCTTACTTGTTCTCTAAAATCTTCATTGTTTAGCACAGTCATGGACACACTTTACTTGCATACTTTTAAATTCAAATCATAATTTGTTCATATAAATTTAAATTCACCAATCACAGACATTTACAGAAGGTTCATTTGCATATTTTTAATGATTACAGACTCAATCTCCCTTACAATTTATCTCAAAAAAAAGTGACAAAAAAGGAAAAATAATAGATTCATTTGCCAAGTGATTATTTGAGAGTTCAATCAAGTGAAATAAAAATTTATATTACAACAAATGGAACCAAATGAGATTAACACTTTAACAGTAAGCATGCACTCAAGATAACCCTCCTAAAGCCAGACAAATTCTTGACATAAATAGAAAACAATGAAAGCCAACTCAAGACCCAGAAATATATCTCTAGACTTACCGCAAAGCTCGACTAATTGGCGAAGAGGCCGACAAAGCAACAATGGGACTCCGAACATTATTTCGGACTGTCCAACTTCTTCCCCAACTGTATCTCAAATCTACTCAAACATACATTCAAACAAGGAAAAGATTGAGTACGAAAAAACTGGAGATTAATGTAAAGAGCTATCAAATGGAAAATTCGAAACAATCCCAGTTCGCAAAAATAAACAAACCATAGGAAACGAAGTTGCAATCCTCACAAAGCCACAAATTGTGGTCAAGCACATAAATCAGAATAACCCACTTGACATACAGCGAAAGAAAGATAGAAAGAAAAGAACCCATATAACATAAATAATATACAAGATGAAAAGCCCACATACCCAGGCGAATTTGAAACCTCTTGGTAAGAAAACAAGAGCTTTGTCTGTTAACTCCATCACATGCCCATAATTTACAATCTTCCTGAAGAATCTAGACATGGAAGCCATTGAAGAAGCCATGAAAACAGAAAAGACAATACGATCAAATAAATAATGGGTTTTTCACTAAATAGAAGAATTCATGGTTTCCGCATGTGTCTGTGCGTGCGTGTGTGTGAGAGAGAGAGAGCTCCAAAACTGGTATGGATAATTGTATATATGTAATCGTCATGGAGATCGATGAACCACACAGCTATGCTCACCTAATGTCAATGACAATAGAGGTGGCAATCGATGAACCACACAGCCATGCTCACCTAATGTCATTGTCAATAGAGGTGGCAATCGATGAACCACACAGCCATGCTCACCTAATGTCATTGTCAATAGAGGTGGCAATCGGTCGGGTTGAGGCATAAACGGTTTGGGTCGGGTTTGACCCGTTTATCAACCGTCAAGAAACTTCAACCCGAGCCCAATCCACCATAAACGGGTCGAACCTATCAATCCGTTTAAATTTTAATTAATTAATTAATTATTTTAATTTTAAATTAATAAAATCGTAAATCATCTTATTTAACATTATATTTTTAATAAATATTGTGAAAAATAATAATAAAAAGTCAGTGCGGGTTGGGTTGGGTTTGACCCATTTACTAACTGGTCGACAAAATCTAAATCCGAACCCAACCCATTAAATAAACAGGTCGACTAACCCATTTAGCCGGGTTGGGTCGTAAATTACCAACTCTAATTGTCAAGACAGAAATGCCCATCTTATTTAAAACTACGTACGAGAACATATTTTTATATTATTTTTATGATCAAACGTAACTCTTAGCCAATGGTTTTGATTCGGAGCCCTTTTCCACAAGGCCCTTCATACCCAATCCCTTGCATTTGCAGGAAATTTTGCCAAATGGGCCTTAAGTCCATTAACTTTTAGGACAGATTGAAGATATTTTCATTAACTACTTCACTGATCTCTACAAAGACCATCATTTTTCTCTCTTGAATAATATCTCACCAGCTGTTATCGCTCTAGACAACGACAATCTCCTTTCGTCGGTCATAGATGCTGAAATTTGGACTGTAGTTAACCAACTTGGTGCTCTAAAAAGCCTTGGACCGGATGGTTTTCAGGGGGTTTTTTACAAAACATTTTGGGATACAGTTGAGAAAGAAATCTGTGACATGGTAAAGTTATTTTTCAACATAGGTTTTTTCTCCAATGAACTGAACCATACTTTTATCACCTTTATCCCCCAAGATTGAAAATCCAAGGAAGGTTAGTGACTTTAGACCCATAAGCCTATGCAATTTTGCCTATAAGATAGTTTCTCGCATCATCGTGAACCGTATGAGACCTATTATCAATAAAGTAGTGGGCCCAGCACAATGTGCTTTCTTACCAAACCGATCAATACATGATAATGTGCTGGTTGCACAAGAATGCTTTCTTGCTATGAAACAAAAGAAAAAGGGTAAGCAGGGTCTCTGTGCTTTGAAGCTTGATTTCAGTAAAGCTTATGACCGACTCTCTTGGGCCTTTTTGGACCGTACCCTTCACACCCTCGGTTTTCACCAATGATGGGTGCATCTGATTATGTATTGTGTCACTACTGTTTCATACAGTGTGCTAATTAATGGCAGTCCAACAGGGTTTGTTAAGCCTCAGTGGGGACTTAGACAGGGGGACCCTCTGTCTCCCTACTTATTCATTCTTTGTCAACAAATCCTGTCTTTTGCTTTGGATAATGCCGATAACGTGGGTCATATTCACGGCATTAAGATTAGTAGGTTAGCTATGCCCATCTCGCACTTGATGTACGCTGATGACCTACTTATGTTTTGTCGTTCTGATCCAAATGAATGTACCGAATTAGATAGTCTTATCAAAAGATATTGCCATGAGGCTGGGCAATTACTTAACACTGAGAAATCCACGATTCATACTAGCCCTAACCTCGTTGGCCTACCCAAAGCTATCACCATTGGTATCTTTGGCATCCCCTAGAAACAAAGTGTCAAAAATTATCTGGGGGTCCCTATTTGTTATGGCAAGCCATCAAAGAACCTGTTCTCCGACCTTATGGCCAAGATGAATCGTAGATTAGCTGGCTGGAAATCCAGGCTGCTTAATCAGGCGGGTCGCACAACACTCATCAATGCCTCTCTTGCCGGCCTACCTCAACACTTAGTGGCTTGCACGAAGCTTCCTTCCTCTATTCTTTATAGTCTCGACCGAGGAGCTTCGGATTTCCTATGGGCTGGGGATGACCAAAAACAGAAACTTCATACCATCAGTTGGTCTCGAATTTGTGTATCTAAATTGGCAGGTGGCCTCAACATCAAAAAGCCCGCTGTTGTCAATGAAGCCTTGATTCTGAAGAGAGCGTGGTCCCTACTCTCCAACACTGGCACTACTTGGAGCAAAATCATACGTGAAAAATATTTTAGACAGGCTTCCTTTTGGATTGCCCCGTCAAAGTGCTCCGACTCCCATTTTTGGAAGGAAATTTGCAAAATTAGGCACAAACGCAAGCCGGAGGTAGGATGGCTGATTGCGAACGGCGCTGACATTTCCATATCGGATCCCAGTTGGCTTCCTCCGAACCATGCTCTAA